>WBMV01000668.1:49744-95320 GCA_013396655.1 Campylorhamphus procurvoides | reverse complement strand
TGCCCGCCCCGGTGCTGCCTTCCCTTCAGCAGTGCTGCCCATCCCGCCACCGCTCCGAGCGCAGCCCGCACAGCCCGCACTGTGTCCCGTGCACCCCGCACTGTGCACCCCGCACAGCCCGCACCGTGTCCCGTGCACCCCGCACTGTGCACCCCGCACAGCCCGCACCGTGTCCCGTGCACCCCGCACTGTGCACCCCGCACAGCCCGCACTGTGTCCCGTGCACCCCGCACTATGCACCCCAGGCAGCGCTCACACGCTCGGGGCGGCAGGGAGCTGCAGGAGCTCAGCCCCTCCACAGGGAAGCTGTGCCGAGATAGTGATGTGAGACATTCTTTGATACAGAAATTCACCTCTCCCCATTTTATACAGTAGTGCTTTGGAAAGCATGGGCTGTTTTGGGAAAAATACAGTAAGGGATAGAAGTGATACCTTGTAATGAAAGACTTCACATGCCATAGATGTTGACAGTATGTTAAGCCTGACTGCAAACAGTATTTCCCCTGAAAGTGAGCACTTCACTGGAGAAAGCTGTTTATCCAAGGCTGTGGTTTCTGCCTGAGCAGTGTAAGGGCTGGACGCTGATCATGACTCCCTTCTAACCACGACATCAGGAAAACAATCACTTGTGAAGATAAAACAATCCCATAGCACTCCTGAAGGTCTTTTATATTTATATGTATGACAGCTTCACTTGTCTCTGAAATACTAGTGTCTCAGGGGAATATTTATTTATTGGGTTTTTTTAAGAATTTATTTACTACTTAATTTCAGACTACTACTGGCTCAGAAATTTTAAGTGAGCAGAAGGCAATTGATGAAACCAGAACTTGACTGCAGTGTTAAAGGTACTCAGCCTTTCAAAACTACATCTGAAATTTAGGATTTTGAATTTCTCTTACATTCTGAGGTCAAATGCTCATTTTGTGAAATGCTCACTTGCTCTCCCACTTCCTCCTCACTTCTTCCACTTTCCAAAACTTCTCCACTACATCCTTTGAATAAATAGGTTACCCTACAGCATGTAGCACTGAACAGCACATCTGGATTGGGAGCACTATGTCAGTTTCCTTCAAATACACAGTGTTCCCTCTTCCAATGCCCAGTCAGAGAAAACTCTCACCACTTCCCCCTGAAAAGCACCACCGGCGACCTGCCCTGCAGCCTCCCTAAACAGGAGCAACCTTGCTGAATGCAACAGCTGGTTTCACATGGCCCTGACTTGGTTATACATACAGCTCACAGAGACTGAGAAGAAAAAGCTGAAATCAGATTGACTGAAGGTGGGACACTGAGCAGGGAGCTGCACAAGGCAAGTGGCAGGAAGTGGCAGGGATAGTGTGAAGCTTCCTGTCACATCTAGCTCAGCCTCTCTTCACAACCTCAAAGCCTTTACCTTTGCAAGACTCAGCACCTTATAACTAGCATTTACGTATCAGCATCACCAGGGATTTTGTCTTGCTCTTCTGCAAGGCCAACACAGTCACAAAAGGTTTGAGGCTGTTTCTCCCATGGAGTAGTGTGGAATCTTGCATTTTATCATGACAAAGAAGAAACAACAAAAGCTTTCAGGCTAAACTGACTGCTGTCAGCCTTCTTAAAATGGGTGGTCATGCTTGATGTTCAGGACCAGGACAGGTTCACAGCTGCCTCAGAGCTCACAAGAGGCCTGAAGTAAACCCTTTTAGACTCACCTTTCCAGAGCTTCCCAGACATAGCATGTAACAAGGATCTTTTCTTGTAATAATATGTGGTTTGTAATAATATTTGATTTCTTTACCTGCTCCTTTAGTGCAAATCAATCATTTTTGTTATGCTAGCTCACCATTTTACTTCATTTTTCCAGTCACAGAAAATCTGTCTCCCTGTATTATTAGCTCTGTATCATATCCTAAGTTATCAAGAGGTGTTTCCTGTCCTTTATTTTTTCATTACTTTTGATGATCGGAAAGCAAGTTGGAGTCTTTGGACTTTGATATTCCTACCTGCTATGTATGAGATACATAGACACTGTTCCTGCAACTGAACCATTTATGAGAATAATAGCACTCTGTGAATGCTCCAGTGATGAAACTACACACTACTGAGTTGACTTTTCACCTACTGGCATGACAGAGCAGGATTTTATGTACTGTTAGATGCTGGCTCAGCAGCTGGGACATCACACATCTCAGTGACCCTACTGCTTGGTAGCCTTGCTACTATCACAGCTCTGTGCAGTAACCAGAGCCCAGCAAAGGTTTTCTGTGTCTCCTAACCTCTTCAGGATGACTCATGACTGCAAAACAAGCAAAGGGACATTGTGTCAGCAGGTGTTATGTAACAGGCAGGGAAGATTCAAGTGCTTCAACTATTTTAACCATGCTGTCTGCCCATGTATCCCACAGACAGATTGCTTGTCCCTGAAGAGGTGGACTTTCCCATATCAGTGCCACATCAAAGGACATTTATGGACTGAAAATTTATTTCTTTTTTGTTCTAGCTGCTGTACAACAGAGCTGGTATATGACTCTGGGAATACTGCTAGACTACAGATTTTGTTTAGAGTTCAACTCATTTTTCTATAGTTAACAGAGCTGTGTATGTACAAGTGAACACTTAGAATCACAGAACATTTAAAACACAAAAAGTTAGAAATGCACTAAAGCAATTCAAAAACATCTGTTCTAGAACATATGTCAGGGTTCCACACAGCAGTGTTTTTTCACCTTGTGAAATAGAGCTAATGTTGACAATAAGAAAGAAATAAGGGTACTTTTATTACTAAAAGGCACCTTATTTGCCTATAATCAGAATTCAGAAACTGCAAGGTCCTCTTTATTTTACACACACATATTTTCTTATCCTCTCACAAGACAGCAGAGTCACTGTCGCCTGAAATTCTTAGCTATGCAGTTTTTAAACCTAAAAATTGCAGAATTCTCAAGTGAAAATTTAAATCTAAAGTAAACCCGTGAGATGTTTTCAATGTTTGAATCATTTCCCCCCAGCTAGAAATACCAACAGCCCACTTCAGCATAGTTTTCCTTAAAACTATTTGTAGTATTTACCATAGTTTGATTTAACAGGAGGATAAAATTCGCAGTGACCAAGAAACTACCTGAATTTATCTCTGGCTCTCTGAAATCATCACCAAGCCTTTGTCTAGAGGGGCTACAGCAGGAAGGAGTACTCTCAACTCACCATATGGCAGGACTGTGAGAAATGAAGCTATGAAAAGGTATCAAAAAAAGCGTAAAGATGGACTTCACAAGGATCTAAAATGAAAACAACAAGATGTGCTTATTAGTAATGTATGAGATACTAACACAAGGAGAAAATAGAAGTCTCAATACCTAATCAAATCACAATTTAGTTGGTAAAACAATGACTTTGTGAAACAGTTGACAAGTGGACTAGCCAAAGGAAAGAAAGATGCACAATCTGCTCCTATTTATCAAAGATACACACAGCAACTCCAAAATCTGTTTCTCTGGGTGATGTAGGTCTGGTGGAAAATCTGTGATAAGAATACACTTCAAAATTAAGTCATGAAGATGTGGGAAGCATGGGTTTTTCAAGCAGCCAGCAAAACCATCTCAAGTGCTAGTAGCACTAAGGGGATTTTAATCAACCGTCAACTGTTGGGAAAGAATGCCTATGAAATTATAGACTGGCTAGGAAGACCTGGAAATACAGATGATGTGATGAACATAAAGTGGATTCACAATCTTTGGCTAAAGTAAGGTTCTGAGAAGGAAGCAGGAACTGACAGTTTCAGAAAAAAAAGAACTTGAATAAATTTGGTTACTACAAGCCCAAAGGAAAGGAAACCTGGAGCAGAAGGAGTTCCTTCCTTGCTCCAGGCCAGGAAAAAAATAGTTTCATCAGGAAACTCTTTCATTATAGAGGAAATGTTGTCTTCTACTACACTTTTACTAGTTTGTCATTACCTTCATGTCAAAAAGAACTTTACAGGAGATAAAAACTAGGACAAAGCTACTAAATACAGGCAGCATAACACATATACAAAGGCTGTGGTATCAAATTCAAAGTAATTAGTATCGGACATCAAAAGCAGCTTTAAAAAAAAAAAACCCAAAAGCAAATACAGCAGCAGGCAGAAGAACTGTACTATCAGACCACTACTGAACACAAGGACAAAACAGAAAAGAAACTTAAAATTAACTATTTAATGTGCTTTTTTTATTGTTCTTTGCTAAAGAATCACCTGTGACCAGGTATTTGTCATAATTAATAGCAAGGGCAGAGAGGTAAGCTCTTTGCTTTTAACAAGATGAGACAACATTGGAGAAAACCTGGGATAAGTCTGATCGCATCAAATGACAGCACAAAAACTACAGTTCCAGAGCAGGCTCATTAAACCTCTGCCATCAATAACTCTTTTAAGAACACAGGGGATGGACAAGTGATAAAAGACTGGGAAGAAGCTAAAATAATGTCAATCTTCAAGAAGATAATGGGAAGAAAAAAGGGCTGAAGAATTATGGACCAGTCTAATTTCATTTGTTTGAGAAAACAGAAGTACCAAAATTATTTGTAAAGATCCAGAAGATAACAGATGATTAAACAGTCAAGGCAGATTTACCGAGAACAAATTGAGTCAAGCAAATCTCATTTCCTCTTATGACAGTCCTGTGGACCAAGGCAAAACAATACACATCATTCATCTTGATGGTAGTGAAGCATTTAGCATGGTCTCTCATAACATTCTCACAAGAGATATAAGGAAACCAGGTACAGATGAAACAAATAGATTGTACAAAGGGATGGGTTCACTGTTAAATGGAAGGGTACAGAGGATGGGAGAGCCTCAAGTACCTACCCTCAGTCCTATACTATTTAATAAAAGCCTCACAAGAGCACGTAGAGACCAGCCATAAATTCCTAGACTGTACCTACCTCAGAGATGCTGTAGCAATTACCAAATTTAAACAGATGCTAGTGAGGAGGAAGCTGTTTACGAATATCCAGCTGCACAATGCCAAGGGAGAGCAGAGCTCACGTAAAGGGGGTCAGAAGTTACAGAAAATCTCCAGCTGCAGGCAATCACTTCATCTGCCCTGCAAGTCCACAAACTTGCATAATAGAGTGCAGGATCCACAGAGGTATCCTCCAAATGGACTAAACAGGTATCTGGCACGAGACAAACATGCCTTCCAACAGGAGATACTGTAGGTAATCTCTTATTGACAAGCTTTTTAAAACACCTTCTAATATTGCAAACGTGGAATTTTAACAAACTTGCTGTATGTATACATTCACATAGTCACCTCATGATGAGAACATGTGCCGTATCATTGATCTGGCTAAGGTAAAATTTAAGTCTGAAATTTATCAGCTCCTTTATATCATTCACCATACACTGCACAAATTAGTCATAACAGCATAAAAGGTGTAGCAGCCCATGGCAGAGTACAAAGAACTGGGATTGCCACTTTTGGTCACAGTAGTTGTAGTGTTTTGTTGCTTCAGGAATTATCAATTTGAACCCAAATATTTGTACTTTAAAGACTTTCTTGATCTCTTGCATCGGTTACTTTAACAGTAAAACCAGAAGAGTGTGTGGAAGCTCTCCAAGGCCAATGCCCAAAGGCAGCACGCACCCACATAACCTAAAAGTCATCTGGACCAATTCACACACAAAGAGTGTTTTGGAAGAGTTTCTGTTGTTGCATCTCACTGAGTTATGGCAAGCAAAACAGAACATCTGAATACCAGTTGCTTATTTGTAATGCAACAGTATTTTTTGCATCACATCTAGATGGGCACTTAAAAAGTGTCATCTTCAACATCGGAAGGATTTTCTCCTAACATGATCTGGAAGCCATCAGGAATGGCCTGTTGTCACTTCAAACTGGGTCAGTCTGGAATGGAGTTCACTTTCCTCATAGAGGCACACATGGTGACGTGCTTGGGGTTTGTGCTTGTGCCTAGACCGGTGTTGATGCCACACCAGTCTTTCAGCTGTTGCTGAACAGTCTGCACAGCACTGAGGCTCTCCTGCTGCTTCCCCCGGGGGTGGGCATGAGGCTGAGAGAAAACAGCTGGGACAGCTGACCCAAACTGATCAAAGGGAAATTCCACATCATGTGCCATGGTGCTCAGCAATAAAAGCTCAGGGAAGGGAGGAGGATGAAGCAGAGACATTCACAGTCATGGAGTTTACCTTTCTAAGGAACCTGTGATGAGGCCTTGCTTTCCAGAAAACACCTGGACACCTTTCTCCCAATGAGCAGTAGTGGTTGAAATCCTTTGTGCTTTGCTTGTGGGGGCAGCATTTGCTTTCCCTGTTAAACTGTTACTGCCTCAATCCGTGTGCCTTCCTGCCTTCCGTTTTCTGCCCATTGCATGGGAGAGGGGAATGGGTGAGGGGCTGGGTGGGTGCCAGCGCCAACTACAATACACCAAGAGGAAACTGCCTTTTGCTGAACTGCTATAGCTCGGCAACAGTTTGAGCTCCACACAACGGGGCTCTGCAGTTAGTCAATAACAAGATACATCTGAGGAAACACTCTAAGAACTAATGTTAAGGTAGGGTACACATGAGCCCGTAAAATCAAAATATATACTATAATCGAATTCTTTCATAACAAAACCCATCTAGAAGACTTCATTTATTTGAATTGCATAGACAGTTTGAAATGTGTATTTGATTCAACTGCGAAATTCATTTTGGATGAGGCAAAAAGTGACATCCTACAATATATTTTCTGTTTGCAATTCATCAGGAAATTCAATTTGTGCCAAAGATATTTTAACATGAAAAAATAGCACACATTCTCTAAAAAATGTTTAAGAATAAAATCCTCACTTGAATGAAAAATTAAATTCAAACTTCATTTATACAAGGCCTGCATGGCAATATCATCACTTAATTGAATAGAACATTCTCAAGTACCACTAAACATGAAGCACAAGTCATCTTTTAAAACCATGAAAAAACATTTGAAAGCATCTGCAAATCACATATAGCGTCACATATATATGAAATGTCTGTTAAGTGTTCAGTTATGTATCTGTCTCATCACCTTATCAAAGCTCATATACAGCCACCTCAACTACTGAGCTAGACATAAGTACATAATTGCACATACAGAATTAAGGGTTAGGATTTCCTGCTTTAATCCCAGCCATCATAGGGCAGATCATGGAATTTCTCTCCTAAGACCAAGCACTGATCTCTCTGCCATGGTTCTTTCATACAGAGATGGCACCAGCCACTGACTAGGTGTTCAGAAAACAGTCAAAGATTTCAAAAATATATTTTATTTAGCCAGCCACAGATAGAATTATTATTACCAGCCACTCTTCTGCAGCCCACAGACCAAAATTCATCCCACTTAATTAGTTTTTTAGAATCCTATTTATAACATGAATCAATTTGCAGATGCACTTTTAAAATGCCACTAACCTCTTCAGCATTGCTGTTTCTGTTATCCAACAGGGACCAGTCTGAAGAAAATTTCTACCTACAGAAGTTCAATCTCATACTTGGTAAGGCTTCATCTGCATCACAGTAGGATGGACAAATCATGCTAGTGGTACCAAAACTAGTTCATAATCCAAATTCTGAATGCTAAATCATTCACAATAAAATCTTTTTTTCAAGTTAGGCAAGTGTCTTGGAACACAAAATTAGTTAGAAAAGTGAAGAAAAAGTGCCTCACCTATTTTGAAGTAAAACATTACTTCAAAAAGTGGAAGCTAGAAGAATACTTTTTACAGGTTTCTGAAGTTACATCAATGGAACTTTAATTTAGTTCTCAAGAATATATTTGAAATTAATGAGAAACCCGATTCCTCACTGCTTTGACTAACTGTGCCCAAAGAATTTTTTCAAGTAATATTTGAGGAAAAACTGGAGAGGATAATTTATGAGGCATCTTAAAATTCTCCACTAGAAAAATTCAAAGATTTTAAGAAAAATCTTGTTAGTAACAAAATTGGGCTTTGTTGAACAGTAACACCTTAATTACATGACAGATCAAAACAAACACATCGCTAATACAATCAATATCACAGTAGTTCTACATCTGATTCTGAACAATCATGATGCATTGTAACATATATCTATAACATATATAGCCTTAAATTCCTTAGGAAGATTACCAGCAACAACCAATACAAAAGCCCCACAACAGACATGTGTTTGAAGGCCACTGGCTGTGACATTCACTGGGTGCAACTACACTCACTGTAGGTGAACAGGACTGGCACTACTCAGTGTAACTGAAGCCCTAAGTGATTACACTTAGGATCATCTTTTTATTGTTTTCAACCTCCCAGTATCAAAACCATGCCATAAACAATCCCATTAGTCCAAACTTTCACCTATTCACCTTTTTGTAAGCTATCATCTTTCCCACAAACAGAAGAAAACAACCTCAAGAATATACTTTCAAAAAAAAATTGTCCAAACAGACAAAATAAGAAAAAGATAACTACATAAATGTATTTTTACCTTGGAACAGAAAACACTGGGCAACTGCTATGACTGAAAAGTAGAAAGTTTTAAACACTCGCCACCAAAAGATAATTATCTTCAAGTCAAGCATTAAAAAGCAAAACAGGTTTGCAGGAACTAAGCTAGTATTGCCTCTTTTATAGCCTGACAGCTGTGACAAAAACTGCATTCCGAGTTAGTTCATATTTATAAATTCTAAGCAATCTAACTTACTTGCATACAAAAGAAATTTGCACATCCTGAACCTTCAACCCACAGCATTTCAGCCATCTTGATCCTGATTAAGGCCTCTCACAGTGTTTGTAGTCTCCACTTAAGACTAAATCCATCCCTAACAATCAGGAATGGTTTGTGAAGGATAAGGCTCCTCTTGCAAATCTTTGAAAGGCTGCTTGGCAGCAGGAAGAAAACTATGGACAATAAGTGCTGCAAGGGACATTTGATCTTATTGCTGGGAAGCAAAGTAAGCCTGCCTTCTCTGAGGCTTCTGCAGCAGCTGCTCACTGCTAATTCAGGACCAACCTTCTCATCCCTGACATGAGTGCTTAATACAAAGGGAAAAGGTTAACAATGATACCCAAAAAGAAATGGCAAACTTGACTTTAAGGGCACATAGTCTTTCTTAGCAGCCATAGCTGTAATTCTAAGAAATTAAAGAGTTCCACTTAAGTAAGTTTTTCTTAAACATTTGAATATTCATGTTCAGTCAGTTATGCTTTTCTTCAAGATCTTAGTGTCTTGCATAGTTTTTAGTGGCTGCATATCCTGAGTAAGAACCACGCATAGTTAACTGTCAGGCTTCCCCACTGCATTTGTGTTGTAGATGTTTCCTTCCTCCTGCTTCCATAGTTTCATTTAGCATAATTTTTGATTACAATGTTTTGCAAGTACACTCCAAAGTGAACTAGGTGCTCCAAAAAATACTGAAACTAACTTCCTTTATATATTTGAACCAAAGTGTTGAATATCTAAGTTCTAATGCCCTTCTGTATTCTAGGCAACATTAAATTAACTGCCAAGAAGTACAATGCTTGCCAGTGAACAAAGGCACGATGCTCCACAGTAATTTCCTGGACAGGAAATGAAAGGCTATAGATAACACTCTGCTGTGAATCCTTGACTTTCATCACATAAGACTCAAGTTCTTATTAACTGATGAGAGATAGCACATTGATGATATTAAAACCAAAATCTATACCGATTCAGCTGTCCAGTGTTTGTTCACAACTGGTGAGAGAAGTTTAATCGGCTTCCAAATTATTGTAACAACTTGATTTATCTATTAAAGCCTTTTCATATTACTTGTATTTGCTTAAGGTGGCACAAACAACATTTGTAAAAGTAAACTGCTCCAGAAGAAAAGAAAGCTCCGCCATATCCCACACAACATTCTAAAGGAAAGGCGTGTTCCACTCTGTAATAAAGAGATATTCCCACTGCCCTTCCTTACCCACAAAATTTATAATACCCATGGGCTAACCATTAGCTCTCCCCCTCTATCTCATGTTCTTATATCAACAACCAGACAACTGAATTTTTTTTCTCTAAATATGATTTAATTAAAAACACTAAATCAGCTTTGATTTTTATTTTATATATGTACAATAGTTACCAAATAATGAATACACAATCAATTATGTTAAATTTCACACAATGTCACAGGACATCAGCATGGCATGGAATAAGCTCACTGCCTTTTGCAGATACAAAAAATGCATTCATGTTAAATGTGATTACTATTTTGGTTTGTGATTTGTTGGTTGGTTTATTAAGTCTCCAAATAATGTTGCCATAAAAATAGTGTAAGTAGTTAATCAATCACTTAATATATTAGCAAATATGAACATTAGTAAAGTTTGCAAGAAATCAATTGCAAAATTACCTCAAGTGTCAGACTGAATGTATTCACATGAAAGTTACCTGTTAGAAAAGTTTTGAAAAAGAGCCCATGTTGGAGCTGTGCCTTAATTTGGTCAAACTAATTCACATGAATGAACAGTCAAGTTTATTCTGATATTGAAAATATGACCATCCTTTTTATTATTCACAAACATTTGTGTATATAGTGTGTGTACGTGTGTAAATATATATATGTATATATAAAGTGAAGATACGTTAATGTAAAAATATACTGTTCATCCACTCCCAATTACACAAAATTCAGTATTTGGACATTAAACTGTGTAAGTATCAATGTCCATTTCAAATCTACATTCAACCAGCAACAAATACTTAGAAGTATTTTTGTAAACATTTGAGATAGGGAAAATCCATTTACAAAACAATCCTCCTTTAGCACATCAGCATCTCCTCAGCTTGAAAATTTTGTATAGCAGCCTCAGCTGGCATATTATGAATCTGCTCAAATCAAAGAGCTCACACTGCCTTAGATCAGTATATGTGAAAGCTCAGCAAATGCACAATTTTCAAATTCATTCTTAATCACCATCCGTTTCCAGTTTACCAGCAAAAAGAAAATGCACTTGGCTACAAAAATATTAAGGAATGTTATTGAAAACAAAAGGCTATCTTGGTAGAAGAAACTACAAAAATAGTTGAGTCATGTTGTAAAGCTTTAATGCAAGAGCATTACAGTACAGATTTTCTTTACAACCTTAAAGCTTAATCAACGCCAAATTTAAATATCCATCTCTCAAGTGCTTGAAAGAATGTGCTCAGTAAAAGTCTTTCCTCAGTGTAACCAAGTATAATTATGCAGGTGTCAGGCTCTGTGTCTCAGATATCTGCTGAGTGCTGTCACTTGTTCCATTGGCGGCAATTACAGGTGTTGAGATACTCTGATACAATGATGTGGGACAATTCAACTCAGCTCCACTTTCATCCTCTCCAGTATCTGAATCCGGTGTTACAGAACTGCTTTCTATCCCCAGAATCTCACTAACTGCTTGAGGCAATTCCTGGAAATTACAAGGCAGAAGAAAATATTTTAAATCACTGTAATGGAATGAAAAAAATTAACAACAAAGTCCCCCTCTATCTGCCCTGCACCCCCAGTAAGTAAACATTCTAGCTGTACTGAAAGAATCTCTCTCAGCACTACTTGGCTTACAGCTACCATTTTCTGTAGCTGCTTTTCAAAAAGACAGTGAAGGGAACAGGCTCAAGAATCAATTCCTGATTAACAACATTATCTTCATTACAAAAATAAAAGTCTAATCAACTACTATAATTACACTTCATGTTACTGAAATTAGTTTTAGTGTGTGACCCATTGGTTCCTGTCTAATAAGTCTGGTGTGCTTTCAGTGCAATACACCTTTGAACTGGCTTTTCTTGAGCACGCTGAACATCAAACCTCTTGCAGTGATATTAACCAGTGAGAGTTGAGAAATCACAACCAAAATGCATGATCCAGCTTTCCCTCAGTGAACAGTATTATGCTATAAAATCAATCACACTTGCTTACAGACTTTTAGAATAGAGGTGCTGTACAGCTACAGAACATCCTTTATTGCACCTGGGCATTTAGTTATTTCAAAAGTCATACATGAACACTTACAGCTAATGACATACTTTTACTGTCTATAAACATTCACAGTAGATATATTCAAAATATCTTTACCTTGCAATTCATCATCTGCATAGAAATTGCTTCTGCTTTGCAGAGTATATATTCCACATCAATTTTCATTGACAGTTCATTGATATGCTAAAAATGCATTCACAAAGCACAGTGAGATAAATGGCAAATAAGCTTTACTGCAAAATACACTAACACTGTACTGCACTGCTAATACGTATCACCTTATAAGCATGCCCCTTAAGCTATGAAATGCTAACAGTCTACTTGCTTTCAGAAATGGCTACTCAAAGATGGAGTTGCAACAGCTGGCTTTCACCAGTTTCCAAGATCTGCAAGAAGAATCCATGGTACTTCTACATATGACAAACTATCCAGCCCTTCTACATACTTCCCCCAGCTCACATTCTCACAGTTAACAAATTAGATGACAGAAGAAAAAGCAAAAGTTAAGATTAAACATACTAGGCAGTAGTCTTAAGGGGGAGAACCATTTTCCATCCTGTGATGATCTTATCACCAACCAGACATCCAATAAACCATTTTGAAAGTATGGAAGACAGTCCATCAGTTGACATTTAACCCTTCAGAAGATATCATGCATCTCTTCCTCCCGTAATGTAAACAACAATCATATTACATTACTCGATATTTAACATAATGCCCAAAACGCAGCCCCATACTAGCCACTATGAAGACAACTAACTCTACCCCAGTCAAAACCAGCACAATAATGCATAAGAATTCGGTACCTTTAAGATGTCATTAAAATCATAGTGCTTGTCCATTATTTGCTGTTTTTCAGATTCTAGGATAGCACAACAAAGGAGCAGATGAAAATTCTGACAAGGCAATTCTGTCCACATGACCTGTTAAAATATAAAAAAATGCATTTGCAATAATTATACTTTTTCTCTGAAAAGAAAAGTGGTTCTTGGAAAATAAGTCTTCAAGCTGAGTCACTTAACTAGCAATAAGCTATTTTTGAAGACAATTAAGTATTTGTACAACTTTTTTGAATTTTTCCTTTGGCCCATTAGTCACAACTGCAAGTCTGAGTCACAAAATACTTATCTGCTTCTTTAAGACTTCTGTGTCTACCACATTATCCATTATAATGCTATTAAGCTGCTTGAGCTTATGTGTTCTGCCTCAGCTCCTGTGAAACAGAAGTAATTAAAACTGAAAAATCAGACGTGTGGTTCAGTGTGTCTGCATTAAGTGTGAATTGGTAGAAGTGTGTCATGCTCAGCAATACCTTCAAAAGGTTCTCATGGTTATAAATAAAGTGATAAGTTGTTCCCAACTGACCCCCTAGAAGAACCCAAAAACATATACATGCAGGCATTGGGGGGTGGGTGATACTTTCTGACTGCAGACACACTGGCTTTTGGTCCCATAGACCACATTAATCATTTTCAAGTTCACAGGGACTGAAATGTGCAACCTCAGTACTAATACCCTATTTTAGCATGTTCAGGAAAATATTTTAAAAAAAAGCATTTGAAGAGAATGCATGTGCTGGGCATAAAGCTGGAAAACAGTTTTGACAACAAAACCAGAAAGCAGCAGAAGTCTGTTTGCACAAATTGCCCTGACAGATAAATGATTTAAGAGAATGGACTTACTCTCAAAAAAGGCAGGTAAAAAAACCAGACTCATGAAGGTTCAGTCTTTCATCATTAGTAAAAATCTTTTTTCATCATTATTGATGGAATACAACCTTAAAACTGAGCAAGAGTTTACTTATACTTGAATTTTTATCAGTACTACATGTAGCCTGTAAACAGAATTGCATAAATCTGAATGATACCCAAACCAAATTCACCAAAATAAGGTGCAATTAATCTTGAATGTTTCAATTAAGGTTCAGTTCCTTCAGTCCAGAATTAAATTTCCCATCTTCTTCAGACACCCAATATTCTCTTAAAGCATTCTCACTCCAGGAAAAAAACTGGAATGCAAATAAGCTGATTGATAATAACAATTAAATGAAAATGCCAATAGTCTACCAAAGACACTCTGTCTAACACATTACTGTGTTGGGGTTTTTTTCACCTCTGCTTCATAAGGAATATTGACAGCTGTACATTGATTTGGTTCAACATCAAATTACTGCAAAAAAAAATCCACACTTTTTGCTACCATTTTTGATAAACATTTTGAAGTCTGGTGCAGAGCATGCACTTAAACCGTAACCATGTATGTAAATGCATAACAGCAGCATTACAGTGTGCTGAAAGGATGGAAGAAAAGCAGTATTTAAATTATAAATATAGAAATATACCATTTAAGAATGATAATTCTTTTCTTATTATTTCTTTCTGATAAAGCTATACAAGTAAGGATTCATTTGTTCTAGAACTATCTCAGCATCCACAAATATTCATAACCAATACCAGCATGTATGTAAAGTAACTTATGACCAGGTCATTCTGGGTTTGTACTATGTGAGCAGCACCAGAGTAACACTGGAGGCAGGTGTGAGTTAGCTGTGTGATTTTGTTACAAAATTTTTCTGGGATTCTTCTTTTTCCACCCAGCCTTCCTGCACCATCCCGAGAATGAAGCAACCCATTGTGCAACCAAAAGATTGAGAGATGGCTGGAATTACCAGGTGATATTGTCTGTCCCTCCAGTGTCAAGGAGGGACTGAATTGCTCTCAATTTTGGGACATGTAAGCAGAGGGTCAGTATGCTGTCTGTCTGGGCTGAGTTTGAGAGACACTGCTAAAATGTGCTGCAAGTAAACCTACCCACAGACACAGCAGTATAACCCACATTCATGTTTCTGCACAAAGGCACTGCATGTAATTTTCAGCCTCTACTCCAGCTGATGAGGACTGATATCTCACATCTCTAAGGTGAATGTCTAATAGCCAGTTTAGTGAAGCATCTTTTTCATTCATTTTTGAGATAAAACAGTCATGAAGTCAGTGGGAATAGGGAAAAACTGTCCAATGCTACCTTAGTGGTTCACAGTAGTCGGAGGACAGAAATGGAGATCACTCTGAAGTGACAAGAACACTCTGAAATTAACAGATTAGATGGAAAAAGCCCCATAAACTCTGGAACCTCAGATGGTACCTCTCTTACTTCCTATTTCACCCTCCACAAGTGAGTATATTGCCTTCAGATGGATTCCCTCAATTCATGTGCTATTTATTACAAAACAGTACTTGAGTTTTGCTTAGACTGAGATACCAAAAAAAAAGCAGTTAATTTCTCTCTACTGATTACAATGGAGATCTGTTTCCTGTGCCTATAGCTCACCTACATCCCACTTACACACTTCCCTGATGCCAGTGAAGCTGCATGGCTATGCACAGGAATAAAACAACCCACTGTAAACTGGACTTGGAACTGTGATAAAGGTGGCACTAGCTTTTGCATAAAAACATCAACATAATGCCTTTAATTAGTTTGTTTTGAAAAGGAAAACAAACTTTCCTATTCCATATCTCCTAGCAAAGAAATTGAACACCTGCAGTAAACATACATTATGATGTGCTAGAAGAAACCTACAAGACTATCATATATCAATAGGTTTCCATCATCTTCCTAAGAGAGGGAAAAAAATGCTTGAGAGAGAAATATAGTGTGTTTCTTTTCTCTATGCACACATATACCTGCATTAAAGCAGAGGTGATAAAAACATGCTAGCCTGGGATTATAAACTGTAAATAAAAATACTGTTGTCATCAACTTAAAAAGAAAAATTACTGTTCAAAAAATACTGAGAAGATAACATAATAGGGAGGGGAAGAGATGAGTACATTTCCCTGTCGAACCATTATCATTTATACCTTGGAATAACAGAATTCTTTTCGTACATATTGGTTCCCTTATTTATGAATGTTATTCATGAACTTTGCCGTTCTCTCGTTAAAATACCACCTCAGTACTCTATGATAGTAAATTCCACCAACTCATGATAAAAACCTAAAAAAGATTTACTTTAGACAGTTTTAAATACTGGTCCTCTTCTTTATGTGACTCCTTTTTCATTAGCGGAAAAAGTGAATAAAAGCATCAACATTATTTTTCATCCCAACAGAAACAACATTATTTTTCATTATATTACGAGCTTTATGCATCTCAGCCCTGTTCTTTTCATTACCCTTCTGTTCCCCAGCATGTGATGTCCTAGAAAATACTCATTTCATTCATCTGAACATTTATCCTCTTGTTTTGAGCTTCCAGTGGATACCATGCCCTTGTTAAATACATCTTAGACAATAAACCTGTAATGTTGACACACTTTGCAATTTTCTTGGAACAAAGAATTAAAAGAGTGTTCAACAAAAATATTAGTTCATCTTAATTATTCTATCCAATCCCAAGATGACCTAAATCAAAAAGGATCTCATTAACCTGGATTTATCAGAACCTCAACATTTTTATGTTTAACATAATGGGTTTTGGCACCGTAAGGCCTTACCATCAAGATTACCTAGATCTTCTGACATCATCCCCTTTGTGGTTCTAGCTAACACAAACTATCCTGACAGTGCTTTATTTCACTTAGTCTATAAAGTCCTACCAATACCAAGGAATTAATCAAACACATATACACAAATGCTCTTTCCTCTAGCATGAGCTGTTTTCCATTAACAGTAAACTGATAGTCTCCACTTACTACTTACACTCAAAGAGTCTAATTTGAAGGCTCCTGTCCAAACCTTTTTGAAAAAGTCAATTGATCCCCACCAGCTCTAATAAGTACTTTTTTTCATTAACTTCCCAAGCTGTTCTTTTGGCTAAAAAGTTATAAAATATGCTCATTTGTCCTCAGATCATTGCACTACATACTTTTTTTTTTAATCTATCAGAGAATGGAACACTTTGCAGAATGGACTTTGAAACAAAAAGTGTGGATCAAAGACTGCTGGAGTTTGTGTAATGAAATATCTCCTTACCTCCCAGAGTCGAAGAATATCTTGAAAGCTAAATTCCCTTTTAAATCTGATAAGAAGCCACCGGAAGCAAAAATAAAGGTAGCCTGAGTCTTGAGATTCTAGGAATAAGAGTGTTACATTTCATAAACACCAAATTTGGTTATGACAGCATGCAAAAAAAACAAAACAAACCCCACACTTTACAGGTACACATTCATACCATTAATTTTAAAGATGGCAGCCCCTTTTCAAAATCAAAGATATTCAGTGGAGGAGGGCATATTTTTAAAATTGGCAGCAAGATGACCCTGTTTTTCAAGGGGCATGGAGCTATTATTGAAATCTTTTAGGCATTATTAATTTAGAAATCTTGTATTCATATAAATAGTACTATTGGAATTATATTTAGATTAGTAAGGATATCAGTGCACAGAGAATGCAGTAAATTGTTTCAGTTTTTGTACATGAATATACACTTACCTAAATAACTGCAAAATCCACTGTCTAGTAAACGAAGCAAAGTACTCAGCTGAATTAGTTGTGTCTTCATACCCTGCATCTGTTCTTCAAAATTCTGATGCTGCAAAGAATAAAATATTAACACTGTCATTTTTATTAACTATGATAATTTTAAGATTTGCAGATATTATTAAATTTTAAAAAAGTTTTGTTATTGCAACCACAATGGGCAGTTCTTTTCCTCCAGGTATTTAACACGTGAATATTTAACCACACTTTTATCTAATGAAATGTCTGCCTTTTACTGAGAAGGTTAACTAAAGCAATGAACTGTATTTCTTTGCTAGCACTTTTGTATGTAATGTTTACATCAGCCTAAGCTCTGTACTTCCAAGCAGTGTGACTGCACTCATAACCAAAAAGACAACTTGTTTTTTCACACTCATACCAGTCACATGGTTTTGCCAAATGCACATAAAAGCTTCAGTTTGCATAAAGTCTAAATTGCATTTAACAAATGTCAAAAGATGGGTATGACAGGGAATCACTACCCTGAACAAAATCCTGCTTGCGGACTCCTGATAAACACAAATCTGTCTGTGATGGATCTGAGTTACTTAGGAATTCTGAGGGAGCCAAGTTTGTCTGTACTGCACAGCAATAGCGCTACTAACCCACCACAATCTGTGACAATCAGAAAAAGTATGTTGACTCCAAACATAAAACGACTGCTTTAGAAGAATTCAAAAAACCCACTACAGTTTATAAAATACAATTAACCCCAAATGCTATCTGTAGCTTAACTGTTTATGTGGACTAAAAAAAGCCTTATTTTACCATTTGATCCATATATGATACAAAGCACCAAAAGGCATCTACTTCATTCTCCATAACATACAAGACAGGTGACAGCAAGTCGCTCATCCCCTGCACATACCCTTGATGGAGAAAAAGGGAGAGGAAAAAGCAAATAGAAATTTAAACTCAGCAGTTAAACAGTAATTTTTCAAGTGTGATGACAGAGTGAAAACAATTCTAAGCATTCCAAGTTTGTACAGATACTATAATTCTCCAATTCAACTACAATTTTGTATTAATAACCACCCACATCCAGAAGACCTAATAAGATTTATCAGGCATTTCTGCCAATCTAAAGAGAACATGAAGCAAACATAGTGTTCTAGTAGTTGTTAAAATATGTACAAACAGAGCTGACACCACAATAGATTTTTAGGAAGCAAGTTCCCATTTACAGCTCAGGAGCACAAATTGGTATTTTTAAGAAGATTAAATACATACCTAGCACCATCACAAATACAAACTTGTATATAGTCTTCTTTCTATCTGTAATTGGTTGCTTTCTTCAAGACATTTAAAACTTTCTAATGTCTTCCCACTCTCCTCCACACACCACCAACTGAAGATTTTCATCTCAAATTGATTTAAAGAGATGTTGAGTTTCAATTCCAGGAAAACACAATGCAACAGCTTTTATGAAGGAAATTTTCACAATTTATACTTCTTTTTTTTCTGGCACTGAATATGCTTTAAGAATTCCTTTATTTAGGGAAGTAGGGACTATTCTGCTTGGATTGTATCTTTAAATACACCCAAGCCTAAGACCATCTGTGTAACCAAGCAGACAACAACAAAGAATACTACTTATCAAAGCAAGGAAGGGAATTAATAGCAAAGTATTGCTTGCAAGAAGCACGGAAGCAACACATATCTAGACCTGATTCAAGGAGTGCTTTTAGATTTCTGTGCCTAGAAGTGGTGAATCAAGTTCATACCCTCTAAAAAGCACTTGCATGCCTTATAAGAAAAGCTTCCACTTAACTGGAGAAGGAAACACCCACTAAAGCATAAAATTTTTACAAACAGCTATAAAATTTTAGTTGTATAAAAAAATTTCAAAATTTTATAGTTTTTTATGCTTATTTCAGCTTTCTTGTCTGTAATTAACAGTCCAGTTATGACCAGTAGAGGACAATGATTTTTACAGGTCATTTTTTCCCTTCTTCATGACTCTTCCAATTACCTTATCATCGATGCTAGTGTCAGCTTATCTACTGCTTACTGCTGACCCCCCTAAGTAAGAGAACACGATGTGTATGTCTATCATCAGTGGCTGGTTTAACACAATATTTCTCAGTTGGCTAAAAATTTCTTAATGATGCAACTGTAGCTGAATAATTGAAGAGTGGATTAGAGTCAATGACTGAAAATACGGAGCAGGTATGAGAGGACAACTAGAACAAATAACAGCAAACAGACACATAACTAAAAGGTCAAAATTTAAAAAAAGTTTTATTCCCCACACATTTAATACTACAGCCAACTAAAATTAAATGCAGAGACAGTTTAAAACGTTCAAGACAGCCTAAAAGTCTCTTATATAATAAAATCAGTTTCATTAATGCAGATTTAAGGAATTAATTCAGAAAAATATTGTATTAACAGCTGTTCTGTCCTCTCTCCTATCTGGCACAGTTTGTTGCATTATTCAGACCTCCCTACAGCTGTTGTCGAAAAATTAAGAGCAGCACTGCACCAATGCTTGAGCAGTTTAGAAGCCATGGACAGTTACTATGTCAAATTTCCTCTATTTCCATCATTCTTGCTTGTTTATAAAAGACTTGTTCACATTTCAGCTGTCTAAACAATGTTTTAATAGAGCGTGTGGTGAGTCTGCTTTAATTTCACTTAAAATATCACTGTGCATTAATGCAGGTTGAAATGTGGGAATGCATGTGGAACAGAGCTACATGTTTAAACCATCTCAATAAGTTTTGGTTTCCTCCTTTTTCTAGCCAAAGATCAAGACACTTTAAAGACTTTCAGAAAGAACAAAAGCAGTCAAGAACTACTGCTCTGCAGCATGTTTAGTAGCAAATCCTAATTTCTTTCTTCAAAATCTTTTAGAATGCCAAAACCTTTCTGAGACAGAATACCAAAAAAATGTCCCAAGTATACAACAGCCAAATGCCATGCCAGCAGTGGAGGGGCAACCAGCTAAGACAACCTCCCAAGACAATTAACAAGAAGCCAAGACTTAGACATCACATTAACACTGTGATTAAGGCAGGATGTTATATGCTTTTCCCTCTGCAACAGATGCATACACTAAAGCGTAATTTTTGACAGATTGCTAAGTGCACTCCTCAAGAAGCAGCTTTTAAAATATTCACAATAACACCATGTTTACAAACAGCTGGTTCAGCATGCTGAGCTTTAATTACAGCAGTGGCAGCTGGTTTATCATTTTTATTGATATATCGGTCTTAAAAATGGATATAAACACTCAAGCTCCAAAGACTCAAACCTATTTAAATCTCTGAGGAAAGAAAGAAGGAAAAAATCTCCTAAATCAAACAAAACCAACAAAAAAACCCCACAACAGTAGGTCTATGGTGAAGACAAATTGCCACTTAATTTCCAATCCCACCTCAGCTGATGAATTCAGATGCCTGCAATAAGTATCAAATTGAAAGAGAGGAAGAAAAACTGAACAAAATTATCTACAAAACCAAAAAGGCTTTTACATTTAGAGGGACACAACTTACCTAAGTCAAAATCATACATGCAATAGGTCATCAAAATATCATGAAGTAAAATCAGTCCTGGATTATCTTCACCTTCATAGAATTTATTTGTTCGATCTGTCCTGTTGACATCTTTTTCTAAGAAAACAGTCCAGATTTAAAAACATTTTCAAAACCAGTTCTTCAAAGCCAGTATCAAACAAATTCAAAATGTTTAAGCTGCTGATTTCTTCCTCACTATTGCAAAGCTTTGAAGTGTTTGAGACAACTGCATAACTGAATGTCATTGTAAAACAAAGAATATTTTAAAAGAAAGAAAATCCTTTCTATCTGCAATAAAAGGATTTGCATATAAACATATTTTAAAGCTTTATGCCCTTTTTTTGTTAATAGTTTTTATGGAAAAAATCCTGATTATAATTCAGCAAAAATGCTTTACATTTAGGAGGATTAAGAAAAATTTTATTTGAGCTAGTTATACAATGCCAATTATGAATACTTATGTGATGCAGCATAAGCCATAGCTGGAAAGCTACCACATGATCAGCTCAAAGACTCTGTGATGACAGCATGTTTATAAATACTCTTTAACATGTTCCTGTAACCCATAGTGAGATGAAACTGTTCTTTCATCAGGCAGTTTTGATGCCTCAAACATACCAAGCACATAGCATACTCTTTAATAATGTGAAATTCAAGACTGATGTAGTGAAACCACCCAAATTTTGAATGCATTTTGATAAAAGGAGTATTTTGTAGTTTGGGATCTATTTTACAACATAAGCCTAATATTGTAACCTATGTTTCAAATACTTAAAAAGAACAAGAATTGCTTCAACAGAATCAAACATCTGGCCTTTTTTCAACTCTGAATATTTTTTTTTCTGTTAACACTCTCTAAAAATGTATTTTATTAACCTCTCAAGACTAGATTTTGAGCCTTCCAGCTTGCCTGTTGAATAACTGCCTGAAATAAGTTGAATCTGTGTCTCAGGATAACACAAAAATCTTGTCCCGTCTTTTAAAATAACTATTTAATAATCCTAAACATTGCTGCCCAGATCTTGCAACCAGAGAACTGAGGATACAAATTACTAATAGACAGCATGTCATCTGATGACATTTTTAAAATAAGTATAAAACCCCATGAGTCACAATGCACATACACAAATCCCCGTAAGGAATTATAAAATATGAACGGACATGTTTTTATGTTCTTATTGTATGTCACTATTTTAACAACATTTCTTGTAAAAACAAATCATGACATTACAGAAAATGAAGATCATTTGCTATCAAGTAAAGGAAGTTTAAAAATTCAGCCATTTTGTTACACTAATTTGTAAAGTTGTGAATTACTCTAGTTAAGAAAGATTTAGTATTAAGTATATAACAAAGTTCAGACACATCTGAAAAGAGAAACATCTTAGGTTTTAGTGCCTCTTCATGCAGTTTCCTCAAAAGGGTACATTTTTTCCACTTCATATTACACTGTCGAAGTGTGTGAATTTGTACAGTTAAGTATATTTCTAAATCTAAATTTACCTATAAGACTCCGGTAATCTCTTAATCTTGAATTTCGCTTTTCCTGTTCCTCACTGACAGATTTCCACTGCAGTTTCATCCTGAAATATTCATCCCTGAAGAAGAAAGATAAACTTTAAAACTAAAACATTCTCAATTATTACATTTCTTTTTTTTTTAACCATTCCTCCATTCCATTTGTTCTTTGACATAAATGGAATAACACCATCCTGTTTATATTTTTATATTATATATAATCATAACAATAATTTTTACGACAGTCCCACATGGTTCTTGCATTGAAATGCCTTTCAACATTCCAAAAAGCTTTCTACATCATGATGTCTTAAGAAAAGATGCCACTTTTAAATTCATTTTGTAACAAAAAAAAAAAATCACTGTACTCACGTTTTCCTTTTTTGCAGATTTGCTCTCTCTTCTTTAGAGCTATTCCAAGGAAAATACCCCAAAAGAAATTTCCATGCCTCTTTTCTTAAAGTATGGCAGAGACCCTAGGGAAAAATGGATCTGAAACATCAACTATTTCCATATTGTGAGAAAAAACATTCCTATAGCTATAGAACACTTCACAAAGTAACAATTTCATAGAATTTTTATATGTTGGATTCTTTTTACACTGTAGCCAAATCTCACACACTAACTAGTTATCACACCTGGAGAAAACAGATGGAAGAGAGTATGATTAAGCAAAAACTGTAGAAGCACTGGATTCACACTTAGATAAAAAAAGAAACTTGAGAAAATAATTTTCTCCCTATATTTTTGCTTAACTGCTAGCAATAAAAAGCTTAAAGCATTATAGACTTTAAGAAGGAAAAAAAAAAGCACTTTTAAAATGCATGAATTTAAATACCATGCTGCTTAACTTCCAAACTTCTGGTCTTGCCACAAACTTATCTTGAGGACTAGACTTCCTTTTATTTATTTTTTAAAACAAATATTTTCATCTAACAAGACAGCCAGCCTTCAGACAAATCTTCCAATCGAAATTACCAGTGTCCACTCAAGAACAGTGTTTGTCAGAAATCTTTCAAGTAAAGCTCAGCATTTGTAGATGACAAAGCTGTCAGTGTACTAGTTGAATCATAGCCCACTCTCATCAAAAGAGTTTCTTTCAACTCCTGCAATATAGTCATAAGAATGAGGCACTTTTGCTATAAGAATCCCCAGTTCACCAGGTCAAGGTCAGCTTCATTCCTCACTATATTTCTTCATTTACCAATACCATCATCCAATACAAAACCAAGCAGTAACGAGAATATCTCCAGTAACAGGCCAACAGTTTAAGAGATGTATTTTAACTTTTTTTTTTACTTTACTGAGGATCTGCACAATGTCCTGGAAGTTATTTGGATCTTGAGTCCTAAATAAAATAGAGCACTCCTCTGGCAAGGGTCAGAAGTTATGAGAAAAGGGGTTAAAGGAAGAAAAGATTTGTAGTAATTCTCATCACTGTGGTAAGGTCCTTGATGGGGAACCTCAGGCATGTGAATATTACAGAACAGTCACAGAAACCAAAAAGGGCCTCATTTTCACTCTACTCTCTTTATAGTACATTATTTAATATATAGGTCTTTGAAAAATCTGTAGTATCAATGTTATCATTCTCTATTTCTGCTCAAACAGACTGCATGCTTGCATCAACACACACACCATGAATGTGTTAAGGGAGCTAGATTTCCACCAAAAAACAGAAAAACTAAAGTAAAGTTAGGTAGAAAAGCTACAGGACATAACCACAGTTTTCAAAATTTATATTACTGAGATAAAATTCATAATCATATTGCAAAACCTCTCACTTCAATTAAAAAAAAAAATCAGCAAAGTATTTAGGACTGCTCTGATGAGGGTCAAATCCAGGCAAATTACTGGGCAAAGAGAAGTTTTTGCTGGAGAGGAAAAAAAAAACCATTAAAAAAAAAAGAAAAAACCAGATATCCTAGCACTGAAGCACTGGTCTTTTCCTGAAAGCCACTTTGATTTCTTTACCACTTCAGCCTCTGTTTTCAACTCATTCACTTCAGGCACCCACCAAAGATCCCTCTCCTTGTAGAGCACTCTATATGGCTGCAAGACTGCTGAGGTATTTGGTTAGCATGAAAGCTTTATGAAGTCTCTAACCTAGGTCATGCTCAAAGTCCTGCATGAAGCATTACAAGCGTAATGAAAACAGCATAGCCATGGTTTAGGAAGGAAAGTAAAATGAGCCAGAATCAAGATATATGTCTTGATGAATTTAGAAAAAAATGTTACCCCTTTGAATATTGACCGCTTTATGTAGTCAACATCTAAAATTCTTCCTTCAGAATCCATGTTCTTAGCCCATTCTTCAGCCGACACAGGCTCTCTTCTACTAACTTCAGGCTGTTTTCCTAGATCGATCTGAAACACACAAAAAACCCATTACATGAATCCCCACAAGGTGCTGCAGTAATTTCAAACAACTGCACAAAACTGCCCAAATAGTATTAAGCTTGCCAGTTTCTTATATTCAATGCAACTACATTTTCAGATGCACATACCTCAGTAGCAACTCTAAGGATCTAAAGCTGTGTGCACACCAGCAAGAGTGTGGACCAACACAAGCATATCTTTAGAGTAAGACACTTCATGCTGAGGACCTGGCTATGCATGTTAATATTTCAGATTTTGGAGGATGCATGTGTATTTTAAATAACTTTCTAACTCCACAAACACCTCTGAGCTAGCTTTCCATAATCTAAAAGCCTCTATGCAACAGGAAATGTATTAGGTATGTGCAACACAGCAAACAAGGACAATAAAGAACTTCACTTCAAAAAGAAAGAACTGAAAACAAACTGGGCTCAGAGATGTTATCGCCACAGAGACTGCACAGGGTGACTGAAAGATCAATTTCACTACATGTAAAACAGGCCTCTTAAAAAAACCCAAGACTGTATGTACTTTCAGAACTTCTGACACCCATCCAAAGTTTCAGTTTGTGGTTAGTCCCTCTCCGTTCTCAAACTACATGTTTAAGCACAGCGAAATTCAGCAGACAGTCATTCATAACTTCCTAAAAATATTTTTATGATGGCAACACCCAAATCAATTTCTGTTTCAACTCTTTAGACATGCAAGGCATTTGTCAGATTAATACATATAGGTCAGTGTTATTTTTTTATATGTAATATTCATTATACTTTTTCTCATTGATAAATTAACTGATTAAGTGCCAGGCAGCCACTTCTTAGAATTACATACTTCAAACAGATATTGCTAGGACATTAAGACTGCCTTGAACTCAAGGAGAAAAAAAGCATACAACAGTTTAATGCTTTAAAAATATGTAAGCTGCTTAAATAGTAATCACAAGCATTTAAAAATCTGTAAAAGGTACCAACAAGAGCCCACAGTGATTCATGATCCAATTATAAGTTCATTCCAGCTTCGGTTCAAATCATACATAAATCTGTAATTTATATCCCCTTGACATTAATCACCCAATTAAAGACTTTGTTTTAATCTCAGCCCTCTTAAAAGAAACTGAAATCACTGAAGTGATTAGGCAAGAAAGTTTGTTATTAACCTGCATTCCCCAATTTTACTTAACATAGTTCTGACCTCAAAGGAAAGACAAAACAAAATCGGACACTTTCTATGGGAGTCACTCTAAGACAATTATAGTAGCCATTGCCTTAATTACAAACTTCCTTTCAAAACAAAACTCACATTTGCATGAATAAAAATAGCATATTCAGACATAACTTGTGAATAAATAGTAATGAAGCATATGCTACAATTGCATAAACAGTGTAACTCACCATGCTTCAAGTCCTACCATTCCTTTAAAGGAGAGCATAAAAACAATCAATGCATCTCTATCATTCATTTATACACTCACTCGTGTAA
This sequence comes from Campylorhamphus procurvoides, assembly GCA_013396655.1. NCBI lineage: Eukaryota > Metazoa > Chordata > Aves > Passeriformes > Dendrocolaptidae > Campylorhamphus > Campylorhamphus procurvoides. The sequence goes on along the minus strand of WBMV01000668.1, from coordinate 68,992 downwards.
TGACTTCAAATCCTGGTTCTTCCTGCTGATTTATCTTCAGCTCTGGAATAGTATCATTGATAAGGTCTGCCATTTCTGATGGTGGTCGTCTTTGATTTGATGGGTCACTCAAACGGAAACTGTCAAAAATATAGTTCGTAACTTTGGAAAATCTTCCCATTGTTACTGTGTATGGATCTCTCTTCAATTTCTGTGTTATAATGAAGAAAACAAGCAAAACACAAAAAGCCTCAGACTACTTGTAATCAAAGCAAAGCATCAGAAAAAGTCCTGCAGATCTCCATAATCTAGAAGTTTCATGTATCAGTAGTAACACAAAGCAGTCATCACATGATTAAAAAAATAAATCTTAAGTATGAAGATAATACTCCTGATTGATTTGAAAAATTGGATATCAGTGTTCTTGGTAAGCCTGACCTATATATTGAAGTGGATCAGATCTACTGTTTACCTTCCAGTGATTAATGTCACAAAACATCTTACTTATGCATAGTTTCCCTATCTTCATAGAAAAAATAGTTTGAACCATCATGTTCTCTTAGGAATCTCACACAAAACTTGATTTGACAACTAAATCCAGAAACTAATATAATTCACTCACAAAGATTTTATTTACTAAACAGGTCAGTAGATCAGAACTCTGGCCTCATTGAAGTCAGTGAAAGTTTTGCTGCTGACTTGCACAAGTCAACAGACCCCACCAAATGATAAGCAATTTTAGTATTAAACCCTCCCATTTTTTAGACAATATTATCCTCTCTACTGGTGTATTTGCAGCATCCTTTCAAGAGAGTCAGAAAATATCAATGAAAAAATATTCAGTCAAGGGAAAATTAAATTATAATTAATATGTTTTGCTAACTCCTAAAACTTCTCCTTTTTCCTCTAAAACATTTTGTACTCAAATGTATAGAATCACAGAGAACATCAAATTGAGTAAGTTTGAAATAAGTACCACATTTCAAACAGAAAATATTAGATCATAGAAAACAACTTACAATTACGTGCATTTTCTGTAATAAGTAATTGTTTTAGGATACAGTCAATGCTTCTACAATATCATTATTATGGGCAATAAGTGAACAATAAAGCCATAAATGGCATTATTGCTTCTATAACAGCATTAAATCATTATTCAGAGAATACTTCTGTGACATGGTAGAGTGGGTTTTTTTAACACATGTACTCAGAATAAAAAATTGCAAGATAATACATACTTGTAATAAGCCATATGATGGTTCATCAAGAAGATTTTCAAAAGACTGAGACAGTGATTTCTGAGTCTTCACAAGAAGAACACGTTCATGATCTGGAGATCTGCAACAAAATTACAAAAGGGTATGTGGATACCACTATTTTTGTCTGAACATGTTTTTAGAATATTCACTGTTTTTTGAAGTCACATTTCAGGCTTTGTGCAAAAAAAAAGCAGATTTGATGCAAGATCACTCTTAGCCATTGGCACCAAAGTTAGCAAATTAACACTACACAAAAGTGGACTTTCATTTTTCAAAAGATTAGTCCTTGTCATATTAATTCCGAATTGTACTCTTTCATTCCTTAAAAAATGAAGCTTTTGAAAAATTTTTGAGAAATTACTTTGGAAGACAGCCCCATTTAATATAAGTGGCAAAAGTTTTCTTCAACTATATTTTTCTATTTTTGACAATGGACAGAAAAAGAAGTGACACATGAAATGTAGTGAGACAGAGTCAGCCTCAGCACAATATATGCTGAAACTCCTTTAACATAAGTGAGGAAGTGAAAAGACCCTATGTCACCCTATACAGTTAAGGAATTCTTTCTACCGGTTGGTCAAACTTACATTAAGAAATTACATTATATAAAGGAATAAAAACCATTTTTCAAGGCATGAAAACACATCAGTAAGTTTCTAACCAAAAGTAGTACAACAGACACTGTCACAATAATTCTAAGGTTCATACTCACAGGAGTTTAAAAAACACCAGAGCCATTGTACTGTGAAACAGAACCATCTCAGTACAGCCCTGCAAATGTATCTCTGTACAGATTCCAAAAGCTAAAGGAACACAAACCCAATTTGACCTAACTCACTGTATTTGTTCACTCTTATTCAATACAACATTTGCTTCTCGAGAGGCTTGCACAGGCAGATGAAAACAGTAACAACAAAGACAGTGGAACTGTGGTATTTAAATCTGCTCCGAGTATTTAATCTGTTCTTTTGCTTTCACATGCCCCGCAATGGAAAATCCCATTTTGTCTCCTTCTTCAGCACAGGCACCCCATCACTTCCTTAACCACCTCCTCAATCACCAATTCACTGCTCAATAGGTGACAGAATGGCTCAGAAAGCAGGCTTGGAGTTTGTAGCTAGACAGGAGAAAGCCAGGCACTTTGCCATCTGACTCTAATCCATCACACAGACTTACATTTATAAAATACCTCTCTATTGCTCTCTCCCAAAGTTTAAATCCACTACTTCTAGTCTTTGAAAGAAAAATTACTTTTCTTTTTATTAGTACCTGCATCATCTACCATGTTATTACAGTCAAAGATAAGAACTTTAATAAGCCTTATCTCTCTCCCATTCCAACAGGACAGGACACTGTTAACACTGACGGATATGAAATGCAACAAGAGATCTCATTTTGAGACAGCCAGACATCACAGTCATAGTTCTGAGTCAGCAATGGTTAATGAAGTTGAACTGGCTTTTGCTAAAAAGCATCAGAGGGGCAAAGGCAAGTCATGTATTATGTTTTCCTTAACTAAAAAAAAAAAGAAGAAAGAAAACTTTATACCCTATCTCCCTTTTAATTAAACACTCTTTCTGAACAGTCAGGTGGGCACCAACAGCTACTTAGCTAATGTTCAAAAATTTGTGAGCTAGACACTTACTTAAACTTACTCATAATCCAGTGAGTTAGAAAATGTCATCCATACACACAGTGTCTTCTCAATATTAGACTGGTGCAACCAAATTAGGAGGCATGCAGTCCTTAAAGTAACAAATTACAAATATTTTGTCTGAGTTTAGTTGCTTCGTACACACTGATTTCATCAATGACGTGACATTTTATAAGAAACAGTGTTAGAGAAGGGCAAAAACTTTTGAGGTAATAGGAACATAAAAAAATACCTATGACAGAGAGAAAATTTAGAGATAAGCTAAAATTTCTGCCTTAACATCAATATATCATGCATTATAAACAAGAAGCTGGGATAACAAGTAATTACACTGCCAAGTATTTGCTTATGACATCCAGGCAGCTGAGTAAACATCTCCTCCTAAATGAGGTTGTAAGCTTATTAGATGCATTATGTACTAAAGAATAAATAACCATTAGGAAACAACAGAAACATGCAGAGTAAGTTTGTTATTTCCACAGCTTCCATGGCATATTTGCTCTTTTCTCTTTCCTTAGAAAAAATAATCAACATAATTCATGATTAGACCACAAAAGAGAATTTGGTGCCAGAAGCAGACCTTAACTGCATAAGAAAACTAAAACAGGAAGCTCCTGCTCAGCTCAATGTTTAAGTTCACTTGTTTTCCACAGCTGCCATTGCTTTTTTTCTTTAAAGTTCCTGAAGTATTCGCTGTTGCATTCATTAATGCTTAGAACTGTTCAAGGTGACATTACCAAGCAGCTCAGCGCACCCTGCAAACTTGAATATCACCTCAAATTTTCCTGTCTTATCTTAGCAATGAGAAAATTTGAAACATGTTGCTGCAGTACAGAGGCAACAGATCACACAGATCTGGTATAAAGCTTTCAGTGACTCACTGTACGACATAGGTGTTTTTCCGGTGGTTGCTACACCATTTCCCTCAAAAACTTAACCCAGCCTACCAGCAACTAGTCAGAAGGTATCCACAAATAAGTAAACACAGAACAGTATGCTCAAAAATGAACAATTTCCTTGGGGGGAAGAGGAGGGAGGTGGTGGGATGGCAGGTTGACAGTGTTTCCCTGTGCCCACAGAAGTTGTGAAATCATGCAACTAAATGAAACGAGGTTTAATGGAGAATACAGTTGGAGCCTAGAGAAAAAAAAACCCTCAGAATTTAAAATGAAGTTATCATTCAGGATTTTCTAATCTACAGTTGTACAGACAATATTCTTATTTACAAATTCATCTTGTCCTCCTAACAGCCTCTGCTTTGGTCTTCTTGACTTCTCCCCTTAAAAAGCTCACATACAATGCTACAGCCAGTACTATTTCACCAGCTGGTCACACTGACCATGCTACCTTCTCCAAGCAGTTGGCAACTTCTGATTATCAGCACCTCCATGTCTGGAGACTGCCAAAGTGTTTCACAAATAGTTCAATAAATGTACAACACTCATGTCCTATTGGCTTGCTCTCCATCCTAGCAGCATGACTTGCCAACAAACAATCTTCCCTACTTGTTGAAGGCAACTCTGACCTCAGTGATGCCGCTAATGTGAACAGAGCACTCTGGAAGGATTCCCAAGGCCATTTCACTATCCACCTTCAAATCTATCATCAGACTATTATGTTGGAAGTGACAATAGCAAAACACTTTTGAAAGCAGAATACCTGTTACACTGATGTTACACATGTTATAAGTGCACATTACACCTCATTTGTTTCTTCATGCTCTATCTAATCTTATCTACCCTGCTACCTTCTTAAATTATACTTATGCCTACATAGGGAGAACAGAACATTTTGTTTTATTCTGCACTTATGCTATATTGATCAAAAAGGCTCTTATCCCAGTTAAAAATTTGGAGGCAACACAATATAAATACACAACAATCCCCAACTATTTAACACTGTGATAGGGTCTAACTATGTTTACACTCAGAAAGTTGACTCGCAAAGATCAAGTGTGAAATATTTACCATGCAAGAAATTAGAGAGAAACAGATATCCGTGGGAAAACATTTATATACAAATTGATTTAGTTGACAGTACTGTAAATTACCTCACACACTCATGTAAATACTTATAGATATTTCCCACAAAGGAGAAGGTCTCAAATTTTCATACAAATTATCCCATTTAATACAAGTGGTTTATGAAGAATTTAACTTTTACACTGAATGTTCATGACAAGCTTCCATCCCCACTAGAGGGAGCTACCAAGGCATTTGGAGCCAATAACACTTCAAGAGATTATGAAATATTTCATTAATCAATCCAACAATTTTAAAACTTCAGCTTACCTTCCAAATGCATGTGTGAAATCACAGTTTCGGTCACCTTGAAAACTGATTCTACTACTCAGATATTCATTACAGGATTTAAGTAAACCAGTAATCAGTATTTTACATAACTAAGTTGCCTGATACTTACTCATCCAGTGCAACATGCTTTTCAAGGCATTTAATCAATAGTTTGCTATCTCCACGATGAAAGTGAAGAGCTGGAAGCTTCACATCGTCCTTCAGACAGAACACCAAATAGGACCATCCCATGCCTTTTCTGTTTTGTTTGATTGATTTCAGATCTGTCAAACTGAACAGGAAGGACCACTTGCTTTCTCCATTTGCATGAGTTGTAGCATCTTAAAAACAAAATTACCACATGATTTCAGTTTGACTTTCAGTGTTAGCAATTACAAATGCATTGTATCTGTCACCATTCCCTAGAAACAAACCCAAAACATAAACCCCAGCGATGGTTCTAATAATAAAATGCACACTGTAACTGCTTTTTGTGGAGTTCTCTTTGTGCCTCCTTGTCTTCAACAGACTTCTAAAATAATGAGCAAGTCCATCAGAGTGCTTCCCTAAAGCTGTACCTACAGTTTAAAGGAAAAGGTTCTTCACCCAGAGGTGGTCAGGTATTGGAACAGGCTCCCCAGGGAATTGGTCAGAGCACCAAGCCTGCCAGAGTTCAAGAAGTGTTTGGACAACACTCTCAGGCACACGGTGTGTTTCTTGGGGTTGTCCTGTGCAAGGCTAGGAGCTGGACTTTGATGGTCCTCGTAGGTCCCTTACAACTCAGGATATTCTATGTTTCTGTGACAGAAGAAATCCAGCAGTTAAACATACAACTGCTGTATCCAACCAGCACCTCCATCATGTAGTGGCACTTACTCAAACTAAGTGTGATATACATTACAATACTGTATGAAATGTATCACCCACAGTTATTAGCCATGTGCTACCAAAAGAAGGGCAGAGGAACTGAAAATCTCACCCTCACCCTTCTCCGCCATACTGTGCAAGTATGTATACACTCTGAGCAAGACTATATACATTCACAGTGTGTAGGAAATTAACAGGCTGTGCATTTCTCTCATGAGAGAGAAAGGGAGTTATTGGCTTTGGCTAAAAGCTGTGTGCTTGTAAGGTAAACAACCTTGCAAGTCTGTGAGAACTAGAAGCAGGCTGGATGAGGTCATAGATATAGCAGCCTTCTGCTTATAGCCAATGAGTATTTGTTTATGTCTATTTCCACCAGTAATGTTAATGCACGTGTTGTCAGGAATACTATAATTGTAGAAACTTCTTCAATAAAGTGGATTTTGCAGTTAATCCACATTGGATCGTCTGGCATCGTTCCTAAGCCCGCCTCCACAACAGTGAAAGAATTAAATTTTACTTTACCAGAGGTCACAAAATTGCTAGCATGCCTAGAAGGAATTTGGCACACTCCTTGGCCTGCTCTCATCAAATTACAGCAATTGGAAATAAGAAGTGGCAGAGAGTGTAATCCCACTCAGTAGTGCTCAGTGACACTCACTGTGGATGAAGACATGCTCTGATGCATGAAGATGAAAAATCAGTACAAACTAGTGATGCCATAAACCATCTATACTCAACAGGAGATGCTAGGTTTAGCTATACATAGATATATAGATATATATACCCACGTATCTTGCTAGCACGGAAAGCTCCTCTCAAACACAGAATTTAAGGAGCAAGGACTGTGCTTTACCCAAAAACATTCATAATCTGAAGTCCAAATCCCACACTCATACGTGACATAGGTGACATTTAAAACCATCATAAAGATGGTGAAACAAGCATAATGGGCCCCAGTCACAGGCTGTGAAATAATACATGAAAAACAAGTATTATATAAAAAACCCACTATGGGAGAATCAGAAGAAAAGATTACTTGTGAATCACTGTCCTTTCTCCACAACTTGTTTTTCAACATCTCTATTGAGACACTGTAACAAAAATGGTGTAGCTATAAAATTATTTTGCAGAAGAAAAAAGGCCATATAAAAGACCCATGTATATATAACTGTACATTTCATCTCCCCCTGCTGCTGCAGTACAGAAAGGCATTTGAGTAGTAAACCACTTATTTTTCCATTTTCCTTTCTAACATGACACTTAGTTCAAATTCCATTTGTTTCAAAGAATGCAAGAGCCCAATGCAGGCAAAAATGCTACTACGTCTAACAATCGTAACAGCAGGAAGTCACACAATGTTCATTTTCAACACAATTCTCTAGCAATTTAAATAAAAAAATAGATTGGAGGCAGACAACAGTTATTCCATTTGTGATTTTTTTCCCACACTCAGAGATTCACCTCTTACCACAAATGAATCCCAGCTTTTCAAGTCCTAATAAAATCTATTCTACTGTACATAAGAGGCGATTCTTCAGTTAGAAGTTACAATAATGGAAAAAAGACCCAAAACATCCTAAAAAGAAACCTCTCCATACTTATTTTTAAGTACCTCCATTTGAATGAGGTTTCTTCTTGAAAGAGACTGTGGATACCATATCCCATTCTGCTTCATAACTGCTTGGACGGTCTGTGCCTCGGAAACATTTTTCTTTAGGAGTTTGAGTCCACTCCACAACAGAACTGGAATCCTGAGAAAAACAACAAAAGTAACTATCAAAAAACACAAGGCATGAAAACAGCTAGTTTCCCACATTCAACAAGAAGAATCAGCATCTTTATTTCATAGATAAAAATAAAATGTATTAAAATCCTCAGAAACACGATACAGTTCAACACAGGAAATTTGGATTTATGACTAAATGTATTTACTTAATAAATTCAACATTCTAAAAATACCCTTGCTTCTCTTGCAAATTTTTATAAACATAACAAACTTTTTATTTAAATGCAAAACTTAAATCTTTCTTCTTTAGTTGCATTCTCTTAATACCACTTAACAACCACATATCACTACATCTTGCAACCCCCACAAGACTTCTATTTTTATTTTGCACTAGAACAACACGTCTCAGTTTTGTGTCTAACCATGAAGAGTGAATCATCAGACTACAACACAGTAGATGCAGAGGGACTGGTGACTGTGATATATGTACACTCATTTGGTCTTTGCTATTCATATGGTTAGTCTCCGACTATTTTATTTGTAAACCATGTAAAAACTACATGCAGTCAACCTACACATGTATCCTAATAATCTGGGCTTCTGTCCGCAAATAAGATTCCTACAGGTAGCAATTAATATCAATGATAAGTAAGTTCTGCTTCCAGTTATGAGATCACCTAATGAAGAACACTGATAACTAACAAACATACCTTTCCAGCACAGAGGATATTAGAAGTATCCAAAGTCTCATCCAGTGGTCTCCAGTCTACTACTACTTCATTTTCCTACAATACAAACAATCATAAAAAATTCAACACTACACAACAAAGCACCTATCACCCTATTTATTCATGGCATGATTATGGTACAACTTACATACACATATAAATGATGCAGACAATGTCAAACGTGACATTTGTTCAATTACAAAATCCTAAATGCCTTTTTAAGTATAGAATTAGCCAAACATGTCATGTGCTTTACCAGTAAATATATAAAGTTTCCATAACTGTATTATGCAAATACCTTTTCTATGACACGTAGTATTCCTGCTATTAAGCTGTCCTGGTCATCATTTTTTGCACAGGATGAATGAATGAAAACTCCATCTTGCTCATATACAACCTATAACAAAACAGATAAGGAAAAAAAAAGGCTTTAAAATTGTTTAAATTGTTTCTCTCTCCTGTGGTACTCATTTTGACTCGCCTACAGAAGATGAAACGAACACCTCTACCTTATTAGGGGGTTTGTTACACAGGTAACTCACGTCCAAGATCTGAACATTTCAGTTAAATCAAGAAACAATAGAAAATGGAATGTGTCGAACTTACTCTCTAAGCAGCATACTGACTATTACTACCTTGTCAGTAAACCACAAGAAAACACATTCAATATCTAGTACTTTTTAAATCAGCAGGCAGAAGTTCATATGGAAACACTTCACAGCTTTTAAAACATTAAAAGGCTTTCTTATACAGTCTGCCTTTCCCCCACCTGCATTAAGCATGTTGAAATTGTAACTTTAACTAAAAATGGATCATCTAGTTTACCAAAGATGAACTCCACAGATCTGAAAAACTGCAGCCCACAATTAAATGCCTAGTCCTACATTCAGGGCCAGTGGCAAAAATTCCATCTGAAAAGGAGAATACATGACAGTTGGATAAGAAAGGCTTATGGGAGTGCACACAGCCAAAGTAACTTTTGCATTTAAGCATTTACCAAACTCTTCACAGTATTCTGATCATGCTCTTAAAAAAAAACAAAAACACTAAACTCAGAGAACTGTCTGTCAAAATTCAGCAGACTCTATAAACAATGCAAATAGGTTCTGTTTTACACAACTCTAAAAGAAGAGTAAAAAGTCCCTTAGATTTTGTGGAAGTGAAATATACCAAATAGTAACAGTAACTGCTTTAGAACCATGTTCATTTTCAAACCAAGCTGTGAACACTGCCTTAAGAAACACACAGTTTTAAAGGCAAAACCTAGTAATTCTCAACTAATCAGAGATGGATACTGTATTTCTTAAGATACTAAAATATCAGCATCTCTTTTTCTCAACTTACTTATTCGTCAGGTTTTTAAATTCATCACATTTGCAGTCAGGCCAGTAAACTAAAACATTAAATGTGTAAGCTTAACTAGCCAGATGAGAAAACATGGCTTTAAAATAGCAATAAAATTCACTTAAATCATCCTTTCTGGTTTAGTTTTATTTCTTAAACTTCTCTTGTTTTTACTCAAGAAATTTCTGAAGCATCCTGTTTAAACACAGAAATATCTCTTGAAAGAAACCACTAAAGGTCACTTAGTGTATCTCCCTCTTGAAGGATTATTAACTTCATTACCTTTCAAATACTGGAAACCTTCTTTCCTGTTCTCTATTAAAGCTTTTTTCTCTTTTCTATCAAAAAAAAATCCTCCCTCTATTTCTACCAACTATCTGTTTTCAAATCCAGTCTATCTACCACTAGCACAGCTGCTCCAGTACAAAAAAACCTATTTGCATCAGAGTTATACTGGTAGAAGAGCACTTTTGCCAATAATGTATCACAAAGTATACCTTCTCACTCTAGAAGATATGCAATCTAATAATTGCTTTTATTATTTTCCATTCATTAATCTCTCAGAAGGACAAACAATTCCTTTAATGAGAAAAGAAAATGTGCTCCAAATGCCACAGCTATCATGCAACTGAAAAATCCTACAGTGCTCTTCATAACAGCATCAGCTCCCTGCTCTGCGCTCCACCAAAACATGCGATAAAACCAAAGAACATGCTCAAAGTTTGGAGGGTATTTGTAAAACAGAGGACTTCTCATAATGCAGCTTATTTCCCTCCTACTGTTACTTGAGAGAAAAACTTTTCCAAGTTTGAACGGCTAGAAGGCCAAGTTGTTGAGATTTTTCTTATCCGATAACAAGTGCAATTTTGCATTTATTTTTTCCAGCTGTTGACCGGAGTCTAGAAGACACAATAACATAACTAATTTGAAGAAAGAGATGGCATTAATCATGCAAAAGAGTATCTAGAAAGTGCTTTTTCACAGTTAACCTCACTGCAGAACATTTTGGAAGTTACCATCCTTTAATTTTTCAAAATATTGAGTTGCTCCGTTCAGCAGTACTTGTAAGATTAGATCCCTAGCTGCATTTGAACAAACTAATTTTGAAAATAAGATTCTATAGTGGTAGGACTTGAAGATTAGCTACACTGGGCAACTGTATTTCACACAATGTCCTTAACAAGTTGAAAATTCAAAAATGCTACTAAGTAAAATGTAGTTTGTGACAGATTTTTCTCTTCTGATATTGCAACACTGGCAACCTATTCCAAGTCAATTCAAAAAGGAGAAGTAGTACTAAATTACACATACAAGTAATTAGGAATAAGGAAAATATCACAGAAGGAATACCAATAGTTAGGTTTGAATACAACCCCATCCATCAGTAGACAACTGGAATTACACCGTGTGGCTCGATCCCACATGTGGTCCACAAAGGTCCATTTGCTCAGTGCTTCTGCAGCACAAGAACCAGGGAAATGCCCAGTCAGTCAGCACACCTGGACCTCTTCAGCAGCCAGAAAAACAGACATTTCAAAACTAGGCAATAGCATCATACCCTGCTTCTTGCCTAAAGAGTAAGTTACTGCAGAACATGCAAGATTAATGTCTTGAAATAACATGGGGGAGAAATGACAGCAAATGCTGGAGGACAATCAGAAGCGTCATTAAAATACCAAGGCTCGTCTAAGGTGTGCATGCAAAATCTATATAGTGAGATCCTGGTACGTATTGAGACAGCAGCAGGAATTATATATGAGCAGGGCAGGATAATGAGACTGCTGTCCCCTTACTAGCATTTGAAGTAACTATAATCCCTCCAACCTGACCTAAATCTGACTCAGTATTACCTGTCAACATTTCCTTTGCATAGGAAAGCAACCCAATCTCCTTTAACTCGATAACTTTTTGCCTTTAATGATGGACATTTGTGAACCAGGAAGGCCTCATTACTCCCTGTGTGAAAGAAAGAGTTTTAAAGGATGTTACCTGTTCGGTTAGTCCATTATACTTCCTGTAGCATGAGACAGGAAAACACGCTACTGGCTCACCTTTGTTTTGTACTGTTCATTATTTTACACATTTCCTCAAGGTCTCTTTTTCAAAGGTGAGAAGCAGGTAGAGTCAAGCTCAAGCTTTTATTTTCTTTTCATATGGTTAGAGCCATCACTCTTCCTCTAAGTCTACACAAAGTCAATAAGCCCATCATGAAAAAAAGACAAGTTCATGTCAATAAGTGCGCACCACAGGTGATTAGATCAGTTAACAAGTCTTTGGGGTTTTAATCAAAACCCAAAGGTATCTCTCAGCCCAGTGTCACAGCCCTTCCACGCATCCACCTAACCAGCATTCTGTGCTCTGCACAGTTTACCCACTGCTCACGGAAATAGAAGCCCAGGGAAGAAAAGCGGCATCTGTTGCTCAGATGCTCAAGATCAGAACAGCTGTCCAGAAACAAAAGGCCAAACTACAGATTTAAACAATAATGGTTTTGTTTTTTCTTCCACATCTGTTTGCAAACATCTGTTGAACTGTCCATAGAGATGTATGTTTCTCAGGTTTAGATGCTATTACATAAATGAAAGCCAGACCCTGCCAAGTCCCACAAAAAAAAAACACAAATGAAAAAAGAAGAGTGTTTTTAAAAAGCACACCAAGACAGTCAAAGCAATTGAACATGTAATGTGACAGGAGCTGAACAACTTTGAAAATTATTTTATTTCAAACAAATTTTAATTATACCTTGTAGCAGGACATGTATCAGAATTACTAAAAGGTTTTCAGGCATTTAAGACATTTCATTCATTAGAGCTAGTTCTATGCAGAACAGTTTACAGATTTATCCATCCGTGGTATCCTTAAGTTGCTAGAATGCTTCAAATTATAAGCATGACTAGCTAAGGCAACTTATGACTGTGAAAGCATTCAGTTCGCAACTTTTTATAAAATAAAATTACAGAGAAAGTAAGATAAAGGTTTATATTATTTAAGTATTACTTTTAATAATCCTAAATTTTCAAGTTTGAAATATTATGTGCCCAGGAAGCCTATATTCATAGGTCTTTCCTGCTTGTCAAGCAAGTCCATGCCATCAGTCTGCAAGCATGACTCACACCGTATTTATTTTTCCAGTTCTATAGAATGAGAACTAGACCCATTGCCTGTCTGTTTCAAAATCCTACCAAAAGCTAAAAACGGATGCAAGAGTTTCCAAATGCTAGTAAGCCACCTTGACCTGTTTGTTTGTGGGGTTTTTTCCATATGTGCTACAGAAGTCAAAGGCGAACTCGTAACTCATTCGAAGCAGTTGCTTAAAGCAAGTGCCACACAGAGACTACAGCTATTCTAACTCGTATACTGACTGAGGGTCTGTAAAAACAGGGAACTAGCAGAAACAGCAGAAAATTCAGGAAAGCCGCATAAAGCAGTAGTTGTCTATCCACCTACTACGAAAAAAAAAAAAAAGCAGATGGAAGCAGCAGAATGTAGGCTCAGTTTACATGTCATGGCATATGCTAGTTAAGGTTCTGGAAAAACTGTTCAAGTATTTATAGTCTGAGTCCAGCAAAAAATAGCTTTCAGAAGTCCCACTGTTGCCCCAGTAACATTTTCTGAGAAAGGAATTGTATCATTCTTAATATCCTAAGGACACAGCATGGACAATTCCTATCTCCATATCTTTATTGTACTGCTAACAATGAGCAGTCAAAAGGCAATAGCTTTTTGTAGCTTTTTACTACCAAAGATGCCCATGACCAGAAGGCCTTCAGCATACCACGCCCACAGTTACACTATAGGCCAGAACACAAGCAAAGCTTTGTGATTTAATGCTTGCCATTTGATGGCAATTTACAGCCCTGTGCTACCAGCTAGTGAAAGATGACAATATTGCACCTTAAGACAGTGAGGTGCAGACAACCGAAAAATGAGAGCTAAGATCTCTACTACACAGAACAGGAAGGTCCTGCCATTCTCAGCCATGTATTTTTCACCCTGCCTGTGCTGGGCACATAAGTACTAGCTGTCACCATGTATACTGATCATTCATACCTTACAGCTCTTGCTCTTAGGTCTGTCATACACCAACAACCTGCCAAACACAGGCCATTTGGAAGAACGCAGGAGCACTGCAACTCTCCCAGCTAGTTAACTCATCCATATCTCAGACACTCTATATACACCCCCTGTGTTCTTGGACAGTGCATTTAACTCATTCTCCTTTTCTGCCAGAGAGTACAGATTGGGGCCAGCACTGCTCTGCCAAGATGCCCTCCAGCTTCTCATAACAGACACAGGTTGCAGCACTTCTACAGTGCATCAGGCACTGCTCTGGAGTCAGTAAGTAATTATGGCACTGTACAAATCCTGATTTTAACAACTTTCCAATAGCAGTTAATTCATTTTTGCCTCATATTAAAGAGCCAGGTAAAGGACCTCACTGTGGATTCAAGAGCTGAAGCAGCAAGCAAGCATGCTCATAAGAAAGAGACAGAGTAAGACAGCCTGAACACTCCACAGACTACAAATTAAGGAAAAATGAATCTGTCCACAAACATTAACAACGCAGCATCTTATTTTCAGATTCTGAAGGAAAGTAAACAGATGAAAAGATTCAACCAGGTAAGGAAACAATTATAGGCCTCTAAAATATATTCAATTTAAGCAATGGTTGGCCTGAGACACCCTACATCCACAAAAGAAAGCATCTTAGTTTAGAATTAAGCTTTATGTAAGAAGAAATATAACTCAACTCTGCATTTTGCTGCTTGAACTACCATCTCCCTCTTTGGAATTGCTGAGGTTTGCCCAGCTACTAACCCTACTGCTAAATTGCCACTGGGCACATTGAAGTACCTACTGCATCAAGGGTCTGCTCCCAGTGACCAGGTAGCAGTACTTTGGAGGGCTCCACAAAGCATCAAGTTAACATTATTTGACCAACATGATCTTCTGCTCCACAGAAGATAAGCTACAACTTCTGGCATTCAAATTTTAATAAAATATAAATCATAGAATGATAAAATGGATTGGGTTGGAAGGGATCTTAAAGATTATCTAGCTCCAACCCACCTTCCCACTGGCAGGGAACCTTCCACTAGACCAGATTACTCAGAGCCCCATCCAGCCTGGTCTTGAACACCTGAGGATAGGGAGTACACTATCTCTCTGAGCAAGCTGTTTCAGTGTCTCACTACCCTCACAGTAAAGAATTTCTTCCTAATATCCAACCTAAACCTACCTTCCTTCTTCAGCTTAAGGCCATTCCGCCTCATCCCATCACTACGTACCTTCATGAAAAGTCCCTCTCCAGCTCTCTTGTAAGCCCTGTTTAAGGGCACTGGAAGGTACTCTAAGGTGTCTCTGGAGCCTTTTCTTCTGCAGAATGAAAAATCCCAACTCTCTCAGCCTGTCCTCTTAGGAGAGATGCTCCAGCCTTCTGACAGTCTTCATAGCCCTCTTTGCTTCAACATGTTCATGTCCTTCCTTCTTACACTGGGAGCCCCAGGGCTGGATGCAGTACTCCATGTGGGGGTCCCATGAGGCCAGAGTAAATGTGGAGAATGACCTCCCTCAATCTGCTGACCACACTTCTTTTGATGCAGCCCAGAATATGTTTGGCTTCCTGGGTTGCAGGCATGCACAACCAGACCCAAGCCTTTCTCCCCTGGGCTCATCTTGTTCCCTTCTCCACCCAGCCTGGGCTTGGGATTGGCCCAACCCAGGTTCAGGATCTGGCACTTGGCCTTGTTCAGCCATGCATGCGTTCTGTTTGCTGAGCCTATGGCTCAACTTTTTTCCTAAGACAGTAAAATTTCACATCCTGCTAGTCTTAAAAGTCTTACAAACACCAAGTTTCTGAGTGGAAGTGCGATGAAGAGGGACAGAATCCCAGAAATACTGTTCACGTTGTGACGAATACGAGAAAGTTCACAACACCAAGAACAACATATCATAAGAAAGGTGTTCTGTTTGACAACAGTACATTTTTCAAGGTCTGCTGATCTCTTGAACCACAAAATATTTCTGCTACTTAAACAATAATAGTGGGATATCAGTGCAAATACAAGTCTATTCAGGGTACTGAGAGTAAGAGCTTCAGGTGGCAACACACTGTTCCTATTGTGAGCACACCTGTGAAGAGAAATCCTTAATGAATAGAAAACAGAAAGAAGATACAGAAATTTCAGAATTATCAATGAACTGCTTTTCATTCAAGCATAATTAAACCTTAACTAAATTCCAGAGAGGTAGAGGCTTCTGTTCAAATAAAACCTACAAAGCACAACAGAATCAGAAAGAATTACAATTATGTACGCAGTAAATTATAAAGGCTGAAAAAGTTATGACAAATAATTTAAATCAAGTGCTTAATAAAATGACACAACAATGAATATTATAGGAGCCTCTGTGCACTCAAATTTAATGAGTAGAAGGTGGAGCAAGACACTGTCTATACCACAGAATATACATACACCTAAAATAATTCACTGTATCTGTGCCAACAAGCTACCTGAAGGATGCAAAGCTAATTTTAACATATCAAATTTTAAATCTCTTGGCTAGTCCTAGCTATAAGAAAAAAAAGCTCAACCGTAAACACAGCACCTGCCCCCCAACAATAGGGCACTTAAAATATTATTGTTTAGTAATAGCTACAGTACTACTTGAACACATTTAGTTGCTGAACTGGCCAAACATCTAAGCTTCAGAGGTAAAGCTCACGTTTGGCCAGTTAATGCTCTGAGCTTTAACTCCAAGAGCAAGAGCACAGGCAAGTGCAAAGTAACTTCTCTGACAGCCCATATGTCAATTGGTAATTTGAGAAAGATCTAACAGCCCGTGTACTGAAGATACTGTAAACTCCAAGATCATGAAAAGAAATCGTTACTGTTTTTAGACCAGCTACAATAATAGCATATACACTGACAGACTAAAACTGAAGTTTGTACTTCTCTCCATACGCAAGTTTTTACCTCATTTTCTACCACAGTTTTCTGTTATATGGGAGAGGCCAGTTTTCTGAAATACAGTCAACAAACTGCCATTTGTTAAGCAATAAAAAGAGAGAAAGTATACCTGTCTTAATGCAGGAAGTCAAAAGCTTTGAAAACAAAAGCCCTTATTGCCAAGTTAATTGCAGACAGAAATGGAACTCTTAGAAAGGGGAAAAAACTGAAGCTCACACTGTTCTAGGGCAGATGGTCATTAATAAAGTATGAGTCACGACTCCAGAACTCAACTGGATTAACTTAAGTTTTCCTGAACTGAGTTAACCATCCATATAGAGAAAAACACTGATAAGAACCTTCTGAGATACGAAACAGTAAGAAAAAAAGAACAGGACAAAAGTCCAGGTAACACATTACATGAGGTAATCAAATTTATAATTCATATCCCATTAATGCATGGAGCAGAAACCAGAGACTATATTAAATAGCCAGATTCTGAATCCACTGGTTCTGAATCCATCCATTAATGATGTCTGGGAAATAAAAAAAATACAATAGAGAAGAGGAAGGCAAAGAGGGTAAAAATATAATAGCAAACACAATCTTATATAGTTTGCTAAAACAAGACTCTCTCAGCTGCTTAATATACTTTCATGTGCATTCCATAGAATTTCCTTGTGTAATGTTTTGCAGAAAAGAACTCTTACATTAAAATGCATTACTTCCATGTGGTAAGTTCTGCCACATGAGAATAAAGCATCCCACAGACTAATATCTACTACTCTTTCAGAAAGCTACCACCTGAAACACTCATTACAACACTGCACAACCATAATGAACAGTCTAATTAATTTAGGACATCCACAGCTTGGAAACACACAGAAATACAAAATGCCTGAAGTGAGAGTGCTGGAGTGCTGGGTCTGTACCAATTTACACTGTGTTTATTCCACCTGGAGCGAAGTTTCACCAGCTTGTGAGCCCTTCTAAAATCCTGCTGCTAGAAAGAATCAATTTGCGGTCCAACGTGCAGAAAAGTAACCCAGACGAAAATAAGAACAATCAGTTTTATGTATTATTTCAGCTCACTAAATCAAGCCACTAAGAGATCAAGTTAGTACAGTATTCAAGAAAGCAGAAGTGCAGCACACAGGTGGGGAAATACAGAGAAGGATGGAACTGCTCCCAAGAGCAGTGAAACTTCAAACCAGCCCAGCCACTTCATGAAGTTTGAGAAAACACAACTGCCATTTTTCCACTGTATTAAGAGAGACATGTCAAAGAATGTTACTGAATTAGAACTTGTGTTACCAAGTTGCATTAGTATTGTGAACGTGGAGTAACTGGAACAGAGTTTTGCAATGTCTTGGAGATTTAATCTCAGACAAACAGGCTTCTTTTAAAGGGACTGCGCACACAAAGCAAATTCACAGGCAACTAATCCACAGTAGTTTTAGTCTCTCACATAAACTATGATAATATAGCGGCTTTCAGAAGAAAGATTCTGAAGAAGATCCTGACAAAAACCTAGAGCGGTGGGAAAAAAAAAACAAACCTGTGAAAATTAAAATATTTCCTGTTATTCAATAAACTTCTGGACTGAGCTCAAAATGGACAAAACCAGCAGAGGAACTTCTCTGTATACACAGAAACTAGATGTGCATAACTAAAAACAGCTGGGAGGACAGTAAGACTGCCTTTATATTTACAGTACCTAACAGCAATAATGGACATAAAAATAAAACTGTAACAGCTCCAGCTCCATAAATTGCCTGGTTCACGAGTTCTGGTTGAAACAGACAAGGTAAACTGGCACAAATGAATTTTCACACTAGGTCAGCGCAATACTCAGCACCCTCGGAGCAGTGCAGACCTGGCTAACTACGTATGTTCTCTTATGCCGAGATCAGCACGAACTGAAACAATATTTTCTGTCCTGTGTTGCAAAAGTGATACAGCAACCTACCACACACTCACCGTGGCTACACACACAGACAGACACGACACCAAGATTTTAAATCCTAATTAAAGGATCCACGTGCTCGGGAGAGCCAGGCACTGCAAACTAACGTTCTTAGAAGACAGTCATTAAATAGAAGTATTTCTTCAATAAAACAATACGGACAAAACTCGTACCCGCTGGTGGGGGAGGAGGGAGGCAGGGAGGGTTGCCAGCACCTTCCCCCTCCTGCGATCTGAATGCTTATCAAGCTGTACCGCTTCATTCGGGAACACACACCAAGGGTTTGCGGCACGTAAAAGCCTTTCAATCACCAGCTCACGGGACTGACAGGGGTTTGTACCGCGCCGGGCGGGCTGGCGCACACAACCGGGGCACAGGCCGGGGCACAGGCCGCCGCCGCCGCCCTCAGCACCGCTGCCACACGCGGCCACGTAGGCGGGACAGGCCCTCCCGCTCCTCCGCCTCCGGCTCGGCGCCAGCGCGGCCG
>WBMV01000668.1:24394-49220 GCA_013396655.1 Campylorhamphus procurvoides | reverse complement strand
GGGAGGGGACAGGGGAGGGCATTAAAGACCATCTGGTTCCAACCCCCTTGCCGTGGACCGGAACACCTTCCACCAGAGCAGGTTGTTCAGTGCCCCATCCAGCCCAACCCTGAACGCTCTGTGCATGCGGCACCTACATCTTCTCTTTGCAACCTGTTCCAATGTGTTACCACCCTCACAGTAAAGAATTCCTTCCTGATATCTGTTCTAAACTTACCTTCTGCCTGTTTGAAGCCATTACCCCTTGTCCTACCACCATTAGGAAAAGTGCCTCTCCGGCTCTCTTGCAGGCCTCTTTTAGGTACTGGAAGGTCCTCTGAGGTCTTGATGTAAATGCCAGGGTGTTCATGGGCACTATTAAGCTGCTCCAATACTCATATACCAGACTTCTAATGTCAGTGAAAAACACACCACTTTCAAGATGATCGCTTTTAACACATAACACATTCATATTCATCAAAGGCAAATCTTAATTATAGTCTCATCAATTATAGTCTCATTAATATTTGTTAGCCAATATTCAGCTTTCATATGTGTATACATTTATAAAGCCTGTCAGAATTCTCCTGCAGATGCCAACAGGTTTTGATTGGTCTTTTTTACCTGGAAAAGCATGTGGGTGGTATCACTTTAAAAAAAAAGTGGCTTTCACTTAAGGTCTACAACATTTGATGCTGCTGAGAGCCATACATAAACATGTTTTTTAAGGTATTGCTTATATTCCAACACTAGCATAAAATATTTTGAGCAAATAGCATATCCCCAAATATTGTTTATTTGAAACAGCCAAAAGATATATTTGCAGGGAAATGATCTGCTACTCAGAAGGAGCAAAGGTAATTTATTGGGGGTAGGTTTTGGTTGGTTGGTTGGATTCTTTTGTTTCCATCATAAAATGGCATAATTTGCTTCTGACTTCTGAAATTAAAAACTGATTTGGTTAGACTAATACCCATTAGTGTACTTTTTACCAAGGAAAACCAGATTTGCAATTCCCAAGACAAATACTGATTTGTTGCAAAGTTGGGAGAGCCTGTTGTGACTCTCTGTCACATGCATAAAAATGAGAAAATTAAATAAAAGCATAGATGGAACACAAGTCCTTGTAGTAATATCTAGGCCTGGAAAGTTGTATGGGTGTAGCAAAAAGTGACATAATTTCTTTGCTTGTCCCTTTCTTTGAGTTTTGTAAGAGCACAACTGAGTGTTATGGTGAATAGAAGAGAGAAGGCTACACATTAAAAATGCATCACTATAAATTAATTGCTTTGAGAGATGCAATTGAGAGATGCCA
This sequence comes from Campylorhamphus procurvoides, assembly GCA_013396655.1. NCBI lineage: Eukaryota > Metazoa > Chordata > Aves > Passeriformes > Dendrocolaptidae > Campylorhamphus > Campylorhamphus procurvoides. The sequence goes on along the minus strand of WBMV01000668.1, from coordinate 47,926 downwards.
TCTTCCACTGCTACACTGGTTTAATCTCATTTGGTCTTCCATGTGTTCATCTTCATCCTATCTTTTCCTTTATTTCTTTCTCCTTGCAATATAACCATACATTAGTTACACAACCCTCCTGTTCCCCTCTGCACTTCCTTTTCATCTCTGACTTCCCTGAAATCTGCAATGAACACTAGGGACCTCCTTTCCTCAGCTCCATTGCAACCCCTCATTCTGGCTCTTCAATGAAAACTGCTTTGTCAAGGTTTCTGTCAAAGTTCCTTTCCTAAGAGAAGCTCAGAATTAAGATTCCCATCTCAGTTTTGTTAGCCAAATCACAATCTACAAGACTCCTCAAAGTCTGCTGTCTTCACTAGCATGACTGCCATCTGCTAGTTCTCCTGTCTCTTGGACTTGATCATTAGAATATTGAATCTAAGCCTCTCTCTCTTTTTAGGGAATTGTGTCAATAAACACATTTATCTCATGATACTTCCGTATTTCTATTACAGCCATTAGTCCTGATCCAAATTAAAATCTCTTTTTATCATCTGCAGACAGCTAATGGACAAGATGGTTTTATCTTCCTCCAGACTCTTTTGGCATTCATCTCTCTCTTCAGTGTCAATATCCATCTGTCTCCAAGGTCCACAGCTTGGTTAACACCTCAGTCTTAGAGATCTCCCTGGACTGTCTTTCATGTTGTAGATAGCTTCCTCGCAGACTTTTTCTTGTACAACAGCACCAAAACATAGCTTTCCCCATCTACCCATACAGCTAAATATTTTTTCTTGTACTGTTCTGTTTATAACACGTGACCAACCCCATTTCCCCATTTTGATGTGTCTGGACTTCTGCAGAATGTTTTTCCATTCATGTAGCCCATGTTACTTTAACCCTCTCATCTAGCTCCTCCTGTCCATCTACCAATTCTCACTCTTCTGCAGGGCGCAACATAAAATGGTGTTACTCATTTTGAGGATAATTAACATCTCACTCTCACTCATTGCCAAAGGTCCCGCTTCCACATCAAGTCAACTCAGTACTAGACTTTGCCTATTATTTGTAAAATTTTCATGCAAGAAGTTGTGTGGAAAGCTTTTCCTCAAACTGACCTTCCTGGATCTGTCAAATAAGTAAAGAAGTAAAAGATAAATCCCATTTGTATTACTGCTGGACATCAGTTAATTCTGACTTCTCCAAAGTTATCCCCAGGTCCCTTTCCCTGGCACTGCTTTCCTGCATCTCATTTCCCAATCTGTACGTACAGCCAGGGCTGCCCCATCCCAGGTACAGAATCTGGCACTTTTCCTTGTTGAACTTCATCTGGTTGGTGATTGCCCAGCCCTCTCATTTGTTGAGGTCTCTCTGCAGGGCCTCCCTGCCTTTGAGGGAGTCCACAGCTCCTCCCAGTTTTGTGTCATCTGCAGACTTGCTTAGTATCCCTTCCTGTCCTGTGTCCAAGTCATTTATGAAGATGTTGAAGAGCACAGGGCCCAGGATGGAGCCCTGTGGAACCCCAGTAGTGACAGGTCACCAGTCTGATGTCACCCCATTCACTGATACCCTCTGTGATTGACCCGTGAGCCAATTGGTCACCCACCACCTGATGTGTTTATCCAGCTGTGAGTGCTGGACATTTTGTCCAGAAGGATCCTGTGAGAGACAGTATTGAAAGCTTTACTGAAATCCAAAAAGATTACATCAACTGGCTTCCCTTGATCAGCTGGGTGGGCTACCTTGCCATTAAAGGAAATCAGGTTTGATAAGCAGGACTTTCCTCTCATGAAGCTGTGCTGGCTGTGACCAATGACTGTGTTGTCTTTCAGTTGTTTTCAATACTTTCCAGAATAAATCTTCTCCATAACTTTACCAAGAGAGACTGACAGGCCTGCAGTTTCTTGGGTCTTCTTTCTTGCCCTTCTTGAAAATCGGGACAACATTCAACAGCTTCCAGTCAGCTGGGACCTCTCTGGATTCCCAAGACCACTCAAAAGTCATTGAGAGAGGTTTTGCAATGACACCAGCCAGCTCTTTGAGGATGGATCCCATCAGCCCTAGTGTTTGACCATTTTGGAATGAAAAAGATTTTTCTTATGCTTAAATGAAATTCCTTGTATTTCAATTTGGGTCTGTTTTGTCATGTTCTTTCATTGGATACTGCTGAGGAGACCAGCTTCACCTTCTTTACTCTCATATTTTTAGACATTGACAAGATCCTCAGAACCTTCTAGAGACTGAAGAGAGCCTTCTAGAGTCCCCACTCTGTCAGCCTCTCTTTGTATGACAGATGGTCCGGTCTGGTAATCATCTTTGTTAGCCCTTCACAGGCCTCACTCCAAGATGGCAAAGTTTCTGTTGTACTGGGGAGCCTAGCACTAGACCCAGCATTCCAGAAGTCTCTCACCAGGCCCGGGGGAAGAATCATCACCCTCAGCCTGCTGGCAGTGCTCTTCCTGATGCAATTCAGGATGGTTTTCTTTTCTGGTTCATCTCTAACTTGCTGTGCACCATGACACTCAGATACCTTTGAGCAAAGCTGCTTCCTAGCTTGTAATGGTGCGTTACATTATCTAAGTTTACAAACAGTCTGTAGCTCTATCCTAAAGTCCAACCTCTTAGACACTACACAGATGGGAATCTTAGGAGGAGGGTATGTTTGGCTTAAGGGCTCACTCTTCATTGGATTTGAATTAAACATCTGCTCTAATAAGGAATCTTCTGTCACATGAAGATAGTTGCAGCACATCAGCCAGCACCGAGTGTGCAGCCAGAGCGTTTGTGACTTCCCTGTTGCTTCTGCTGCTAACACAGCTGCAAGCATAACTATTACTGCTATGACAAAAGCTGCAGTGGCTGCTATTGCTGTTGTTCACACAGCTATTTCAGCAGAGTTCCTAGATACTTTCCTGCATTCAGAAGTGTCAGCTGCCCACATGCTCAGCCACATGAAAACCTGTCCCACACAAGACTAGTGCAGATTCTGTCAAGTCCTTCCATCACAGGCTTAATTTGTACAAACAAAAACCCTACAGCAGAAGAACAAAGACAGTGCCAAAAATATCTTTCCCTTTGACCTTTTCTTCTCTTCACGGGGAATGGATATATTCCAAGCCTTGCTTTGACAGACACAACTCACAATTTTTCTAGGCTACTCCAGTTTGTCACAGATCACAAGCAGATAGTAAACGGGGTGCCATCCTGGACACAGGTGCAGCAAGACACCTAAGAGATAGCTGCAGACCAGGCTTTTTGAGTGCCTCATCTTTTAAGAGGTACCAGTCCTCAGAATTAATTGGATTGTAGACAGTAAAGAAAATGTCCCAGGGTTTAGCTATCAAATGCTTTTATTTTTCACACACAAGAGGAAAAGGTTAAAAACAAGAATCCTCCCGTCCTACTCCACAGTCAAGAGAGCAGGGGGGAGGTCAGGCCCTGGCTACATCCATACTAGTCAACCAAGTAAGCCTGGGGTACTGACCTACAGTCAACCTTTGTGTTTTATCATTAGCTCGCTCTTTTATATAATTATGGCCCATATAATTTAAGGCTTCTCAGATTAATACCTAGAGACAGTAAAGGAACAGCACAGCCACTCCAAGCAGGCAGCATATAAATATGATTTAAAGGGAAGAAGAGGACTTAACCACCTGGATTAAAGCTGTACTACTGTGCCATCTGCTCTTGAAGTCAGAGCTCCTTACACACCCTGGCCCAATTTATTTGCCAGTAAAAAATGTAGCCGCTGGGACATTTTCTACTCACCATTCAGGATCTTCTCACCAATTGTTTCTACCTCAAAGTAGAAGCTGAGAAATGAAGATATGAGAGCCTTTCTAACCTGTTCCTTAAAGAAAATACAACCCCCCCCAACCTGTACAAGTAGACCTTGCAAATATAGTAATGTTTCATGCTTGGCTGCCTTCTGCCACAATGTTAGACAAGAATGGGGACAAACAAATGAAGTACATGTAGACCAAAATTAAAAGGAAGGAAATGCCATTCCCCAGCAGCCCTTGTTTGTATCTAAAGCGTGAAGGCATGGAGATGTAACAAGACATGAAGGCAGTATGCTGGCTGATGAGCTTTCTTGAAGTATTTGCACTATGTCACATTTTATAAATTCATAACCACAGCTCTGAGTTCCCATTTGTGAACTTGATTTTTTTTACCTGTGTATCAATAGAACTCCAGAATATGAATCCATGCAAAGCATAGAGTTGTCATAATAGCAAACATTATAGTTAGTACAACTGATCACCAATTTACAATAGCTTTGTTCTCTCAGTGGGACAATAAACCTTTTTATTTAAAAATTAAATATAAAAGCAGCAGAGCAGATATAAACAGGAATACTCTGCATTTGTGATGCAAGGAGAGATTTGTGATTGCATCAGCCTCCACAGAGGGTAGTTGGAAGCTATCCGAGAGTGATAACTAAACAGAACCTAATCTGTTGTTTGCTAATTGACACATTAGTATTGCCAGAGCTAGGAATGCAGGGGGAAAGACAAATAGCCCATCGCTTCGTTATATGCGTTACAATATCAACAAGCAACATTTCCTGGAAAGAGCAGGAAACTAATGGAACTGCTCTGGGGAGGGGGGAGAGGGAGAGGGCAATGCTTACTTCCTGAACTTAGTTTGTTGTCATAACCCACTTCAGGGTTCACTCCATTTCCCATACAGGCTGAAATCTCCAAGTCCCTGAGAAAGAATCGATGTCCCATGGTGCTAAGTGCTGCAGTATTCAGGTACTAAAAGGATGGTCAAGATTCCTTGAAGGCACCTTGATTGGAATAATTTAAAGCCTCAAACCAACTTTGTTATGAGCACATCTTAGAGTTGAGAATTGTTTTGCAACTACTCTATGTCAGAAAACAGTGGGAGAGGAGACTGGTGATCAGAGGTGCTTTGGATACTCTGCTGCCTCTTACTATTTGAAATATTCACCACAGGACTCAGAAGGGTGTTAATAAGCAGTACGCTTGCTCTTCACCACTTAATATAGCCCTTTATTGAGATGCTAACAGACTTTGGAAAAACTTAATCTGAGAAGGAACTACACTTACTCTAAACAGCTCTAGATTTTAGTTTCTTAAAATCTCATCAACTAGAAAATATGCCTTCTTACAGAAAAAATTAGATTGTGAAGTCTGTCTCACTGGAGACATTCAAGAACTGCCTGGACACAATCCTGCACCATGTGCTCTGGGATGACCCTGCTTGAGGTTAAAGGTTGGACCAGATGACCCACTGTGGTCCCTTCCAACCTTACCCATTCTGTGACACAAAGATAGTAGAATATAACTACAGACTTTTAAATAAAAGTGCAAGTGAAAGAGCTAAGAACAGCCAAAGCAGGAACTCCTCTCATCTTGCCCTGCTTTTCCTTTTTTGCTTGCCATTTTCACTCAGAATATCCATCCAGTTCAAATCCACAGCATCACCTGAACAGTTTTCACTAGTGAAGCATGAACAAGCGTTCCTTGTGGAGGCAGGACAGTAGTAGGTTACAAACACATAGCTAGTGGAAAATCTCCCTGAGCCTTGGTTCCACGGTTGACTTGGTTATCTGCATACAGGCAGCATCCCTGGCTCTATGGCTGAACTGACAGATGTGGTTCAACAGCAACTGTTTCTTCCTCATGGACTTTTCTGAGCTGCCAAAGACCAGTTTTGAGAATCAAGGCTGCATTTTACTGGGGTTATGCTCACACTACACTCTCTGGGGTATATGCTAGCATAATTTAGAGCAATCTCACTGACCCCTTAAAACCATGTTTCATCACATCATGCTCACATGGGTTCAGAAATATTGTATTTGTCACATAAAAAAACTGTGGTCTGATTTTACCAAATCTCCTTGTAAGCCAGGCTACTGCCCTAAGCTCCAGTAAACTTTCAGGGTGACTTTATTACAGACCGTTATCAAGTTTCAAAGTCTGTGACATAATAAAACGTAACACATATAAATTTTTAGATGTGACAGTGTTTTCTTTCTGTATTGATTTTCAGTACACCTCTTTTTCTCCTATTGATCCATTTCCATGAATTGTCACTTTTAATATTAGGCATTGACAGACTAGCAGTCATGATAAAGAAGATCTTGGTTTTGTATCTGATGGATCATTTGGAATTAATTTATCACAGACTATCTTCCTGTAGATGCACTAGTATATAGAATACTCCAAGATTTATTTAAAATATTTGAAGCCTCTGCCAGATACCATTTTTAGTATGTTTCGTGGAATTTCTTTTATCCGCAAATGCCAAATAGAATATTCCTATATTTGACAACATCAAGTTACCTGACATTAAAAATGCAGTGTCCTTTTCAGTGTTGGCTTTTCCCCTGCTAACGTTTTCTTTCTACTTGATTGAGTCTGGTAAGCTCAATGAGCTTATCTGATGAGAAAAATCCAGTGAGACAATCATTATAATGCCTATATGATCAAACAGCACTGACAGCACTTAAAGATTTAGGTGCTTTCCTCTTCTCTTTTTACTAAGACAAGTCTGATTAGGCAGTTGTAAGCTTCCTGTTCCGAAAAAGAAAGCACTTGTTCTCTTCCACTCTGAGTCCCAAATTTGTTGACGTTTCAGAATCGAGTGATGGTTAACTTGAAGAGCCTGAAAATTAACAGTTTAAACAGTTCAAACACATCTGTTACATGAATTTGGATGTCACAGAATAGAAACGATTTGGCAACAGATGAGTAGTCCTCGCTCTCTCCAGTCCTCTGAATTTGGATTTCTCATATGTCACTTCCACTACACAAGAATCAGGAGTCAGATACAGTGGCAGCAGCGACTAAACACTAAACTTCCAATATTCCCTCTTCACTGGTTTTGAGACAGAATATGACCAACTACTAGGGAAGATTTCTGTAATACTACTCATCATCATACTTCCTTGTCATGCCCTCAAATTGTGTATCCCCTGGGTAAGCTACAGTGAAAAATGAAAATCCCTTTAAGAGATCAGCAAGACTAGAGAATAAAAAAAGGCTTGTCAATATGTAAGAAAAGCTCCTCTTGAGAAAAAAAAATGTTCTGAAACTGAAAGGAACTGAGTATTATTGCTATAGTACCAATCACTGTCTAGAAGACCTAGAGAAGAAAGCAGAGAACACGTGTTTCCTTTCTCGTACATAGGGATCTCCAGTATCCAGTTTCCTGTAGCAGTAATCCATTAACAACATGAATCAGAGCAGCCAACATGCAGGAAGAGAGAGAAGCCCTCTTTTCACAGTCACCCTGCAGGTGCATGAGGTCCGTGCTACTTGCCTACGTGCACAACACAGTGGCAACAGATTAAAACAATTATTTTTGCAGTCTATCATTCAAGATTCTGGTATTGAGTAAATACAGCCAAAGCTCCAAACTGGCCAGTGGAAGATGAATGAGTACCCAGCTCCTCCCTGCAATCAAACATTTTATGTCTGTAGAACATGGCAATCAAATTTAAGTCCTTGGCCAATTTTAGGAAACTTAAATCTTAAAATTTTAAGATTAAGAGTCAAGAGATCATCTTGAAATCAAGTTTTCATTTGGGGAGTAATTTATCATTTTAATCAGATTACAATAAAAACTTCCCCAAGCCAAACTGTTTTCTGTTGTCTTGGACAGAATCCTCCTTAGGTATAATGGAGAAAGTTTCATAGATTCTCATTTTTCAAGCCATCTCACAAAATACCTTCCAGATTTTTCACAGCTCTTAAAACCATTTCCATCTTGTTCTGCTCAATACAGGGGCCAATGACAGCTCAAAAATGCAGAAGCAAAGCACATACACTGTTATTTGATGGAAAAAGGCTACATTTAGTAGACACCTACATGAGATGTACAGGCTTACCTAAATAGAGAGAAAATCCTGGTATTGAGCAAAGTCCTCCAAAGAGTAGCATAACCAAGTGCCAAGCACAGTTGAGATAGTTTTGGGGCCTTGTTGAGCTCGCACATCAAATAGTGCCAACAATCTTGGTCATCAGCTGCAACTCCTTAACATAACTGTAAAGAATTCCTTAATAACATGGTATACTTTCTGACTTCTCAGGAAGAAGAAATCCTAGGATTTGACGTAAACGAAGAATAACAAAGTCATGAACTGTAAATAGTTCATAAATTAGCACACTCTAATAAAAGTTTTAAGTACGTTAGTGTTGTATCTAAAAGCCTGTTCAAAGTTAGTTGTAGTCTCTTTAATGAAGCAAAAATGGTACCTCACAGAAGGAAAAGCAACCTAGGAAGTGACCTTATGAGTCTTGAACTAGGCCCAGCCATTGCCAGGAAGACTTATGAGTAACTCAAAGAAATGGTTAACTTGGCACCTGACTCAGCAGCCTACTACCAGCACCCTCAGTTTTTCCTACATGCCTTTTTCTTCCTACTTCTCCTTCCACTAAAAGCAGGAAAATAAGAAGAGGTGGCTGCTCCCATACTCTGCTATTCATATCACTTAACTGCATTCAGCTTGTGGAGATTCCTGACCTGCATTTGTCCTAAAGCAGGACTCCATTCCTTTTACCATCTTTCAAGTGCTGGGGGTTATTTTGGATTTTTTTCCTGGTTTTGGTTGGTTGCATTTCTAGAGTTTTTTTGTGTATGTGTTTGGGGTGTTGGGAGTTTCTTTATTTGTGTGTGTGTTGTTTGGTGGGTTTCTGACAGCTTCTAACATTTTCAGACAACTCCATTTGAGATCCAATCACCTTCCATGACCTCGTACCTTCTTGCAAAGCTTTTTCTCATCTGGTTGGTAACCTAAAGTAGACATTTAATTATTAACTTCTTCAAGAGCTGTAGGCAGAGATACAAGATAAACACCTGAAGAAAGAAAGTGGTAAGATAAAAGAGAATAAAGGATACTTTTCAATGTGGTAGGAAACAAAAATACCTGTTCACAATGTGTGAACACTGAAGACAAGCATGTGATGAAGATAAGACTCAATTACTTCACTACTTAGAGAGATCATCCAATACAGGTCACCCAGACATTAGATATCCCCATCCTAGAATCCTCTCCAAGATCACTGCAAAAGATGAAGTCATCATTACCAATTTCTACAGCTAGTTACACTCATCTCCTTGTACTACACATCTGAATTTATTAAGTGTCCTTGACTGAACCAGTCTATTGGGGTCTTTTGTAACTTCTAAACTATAGTCTAAGTGCAGTATGCAGCGTCCATAAATAACTGCTAGCAGAGATACATACTGCTCCACTGAAGTGGTTGGACTTTGGTTTGTTAAGACTTTACCTTAGTGAGTGATAAAGTTTTGGAGGTAGCTCATGTATTCATAATAGCAGCATTAAGACAGTGAACAAGTCCTTAAAAGTTGTTCTAGAAAGCTATTTGTAGCAACTCAGGCAATTTTATTTTAGTATGTGAGCAATCTTTGTCAAGATTTAATCTGAGGAAGTGTGCTCAATGTTGATTTACATGTGGTGCAGCGGGTGTCTGGCTTGGTTCTATCTGTCCCACCACAGAAGTACTTTCTAAAGTTAAATGGCCTTGTTCTCTTGCACTTTTCTCAGAAGAATGAAAAATAGCTTACTTGCTTTCAGCACCTTCTCCTTCAGATTTACAAACCAGGCACTCTAGATCAAATGCAAAACTCTTGAAAAGTAAGCCACATAGTAACACCAGGTTACTTGAGTAAGATCCTGCTCAAATATAGAAATCCAAGTTATTTGTGCTTTCCTATATATCAAATGCAAAGAACATTCTCGGTACCCTTGATAAAGATGCTTTTTCCTGGAGTTGTTGTATTTTGTCTGCTAAAAATTAATAGCTGAAGTCTTATGTTAATCAGTATAAACAATTCATAATGTTTTCTCTTCTGTCTTGGAAACTATCTTCCCTGATTTCAAGAAGCTATACTTTTGTAAGCTTATAAACCTGTGCTTTGCAGGATGAGTTTCATAAATAAAGTCCAACCAAACTACAGCTTAGACAGGAAGGTTTCCAGTGAGTATTTTTTTTATATTGTAGCTTAAGTAAGAAAAGTAACTTGAGAATTTATTTCAAAAAATATTTTGCTAATAGCAACCAGAACATTTTTAGCATTACAAAATTGTAGACTTCCTTACTCCCACCTAAGTTTTCAGCAGCAGGAGTTTTAATTCTGTAAGAGACTTAAGAGCTAGTCTCAACACATCTTTGTTAGTTTTGTAATTGACACAAGTCACACGGAATGCCCCTACCACAGAATACACTACAAACTCTTTAGCTGCAGGAGGAAAGATACATTCCAGATACCGCTTTAACTAAGTCCAGTTGAGGTTGGGCTGTTTGGTTGGTTTTTTTGCAGAGATGGAAAAAATGAAATTTCAATCAAAAAATCTGGAACTCCTATTATAAGGAGATTCCAGTCTTGAACATCAAGTTTTGCCAATTTCACTCCTCAAATCACTATTCTATCACTTATAAGACTGACTGTCAGATAATGATTTTAGATCAAATTGACCTGTTTTTCAACTTTTGTCAAAGTTCACTGCTGTTAGATAAGAGAATGTTAATGGTGTTGCTACATATACACACATGTAATCACAAATTTTAGATATACATCAAAGCTCTGTACAGTCAAGAAAACTGACCTTCACTAGCACAAAACAGATCACCTTTCTCCATCATGCACATAATCGTGTCAGAAAAGCACAACGGTAGTCTAAGAGAAAGTATCTACACCACACTTAAGGCAGAAAGGGAAAAAAATGCACCAGGATCAGTCTGTATCAAAGCCATCTATTATTTCAGAGAAAATAAAAATCAGATTCAAGAAGCACACTTCTTATACATCCAACTAATTCATTACTACTGCTCTTTTTGTATCAGAACATACCCACACCACTCAATGCGTTCATATGCCATACTAATCCTACCTTTCAGAAAAAGGAAGGCCAAGGATATTCTACTTTGTCATGGACATCACCTTTACTGTTTTTTCAAGCATGACAACTTAAGTAAAAAAAGTCAGAGCACAAAACATTTTGAAGTTTCAGCTACCACCATCTGTGTGTTCCTTTGTGATAGAAAGTCAGTTTTTCTGGAAAACCTCCTCCCAAAACTTAAGTGAGCTTCAAAACGCTTTACAGGAGAAAGAGCAAGCCTGGAATAAATTCAATTCTGCTGAGAATCCCCAAAGTTACAGCTACCTCTGGCAAGTTTCACATCTTCCATTTAACCACTCCAAATCATTTAATCACTCTAAGCAGTTCTAGCTAATGCCAATTAATTCGTTTACTCAAGCCCTGCAATACAGGGAGGAAAAAAAATGATGGTCATAAATAGTTTATAATGCTGTCTTGGGACACAAACGTATTAAAGCAGCTAAAGGTTTCCCATGCATCTGGTTTACTGTCTACCAGACAGATGAGGGCTAAAGTTGCTCTGACCTTTTGGAGATATTCTGAGTGGACAAAGTAACTGCAGAGGCAAGGTATATGCATGCACCAACTGTTTTAGCTGGGAGTCAAACACCTCAGTGTTAAACAACAGCCCACAGATGCATTCTCTTCCCAGTAAGGGGAAACTCTAAATACTGCTGCTTGCCAGAAATGGATTAAAAAATTGCTGTAGCTATGGATGTACCCAAAACAAAGCTGTTTTCAGCTCAGGGGACTAGAATGAGCAATTCAACAGTACACACGAAAAGCTTGCATCTTTCACTGACTTATTCACTTCACAATCACTGACAAGACTGATGTACATATTTCTGCACCTGCAACTGTAAAAGCAGATAAAATATTTAATATGTAATTTACAATGTATTTTACCAGCTTGGCATACAGGATGAACAGAATATATCAAAGTAGTTGAGTTATAGGCTTGTGGAGGCCCTGCAAAAATATTACCTCAGATATTTGCTAACTTAAAAAAAAATCAATTTGCATTTTAGAAGTGATACAATTCCATCTACCACAAAATACAAAGAGCTGCAAAAACGTATACCATTCCAACAACAATGTATATAAGTTATTAAATAATGATCTGATTTAAAAGAATATAAATGAAGCCTTTAAGTAGGTCTTTTCTACATGCATATTATTCCTCATTAAAGAAAAATATGTAAAAAGGCCATTGGTAATTGCTTTGTTAACCACTGTAGAAAATGCCAATTCTCTGGTCACAGACGCCACTAGTTTAGCACTTAAGGTCTCTGCAGTGTTACATGTGATTATTTTTAAATGCTGTTAATTCTATTACTCCATTGGTAAAGAATGCGTGACTTGGAATATGGCAGTCTTCATATTGAGAGGGCAGTGACGCACAGTTTTATAGTTATCCAGAAGAACAGCACCCTCCAGTGCTCTGTACTTGTGGCTCATCATCAATGATCTGTACACCTCGCCTTGCCATTCCTGACTGACTGGAGCCATTGCCTCTTGCTCTTTCATCCACTTGAGCAGTTTCTATCATTCCTGTAAAGAAAGAAATGTATCAGATGACATTCCACCACATTTTTACAGAAGACTTTGAGATCTTAATCTGAGTTATGTGCACAAAGTTGGCAAGACTGGTTCTCCTGTTTGTCATGCAGAACTAAGTACTCAGGTATCACATGACATAGCTACAAGAACATACTAAATCTTTCTAAAGCAGTAAACATTCAGCAGCTCCTGCTAACTAAGGGAGACCTTATAGATGCTCAGATGTTCTGGAGTTAACTTCAAAAGCTAGATTCATCCCCCCAAATCAAGAACATTCTGTTAAAAAAACAAACAAACAAACCCAAACAAAAACCCAAACCAAAGAAAAAACCCCACACAAAATGAACCAACCAACGAACTCAGGAAACTTCACCCTCTAAAAAAAAAAAAAAAACAAAAAACAAAACAACCCCCTCAACCAACTCTTCAGACATGCAGGGCAAGTTTTCCTTAAGTTCTTCTATCACAAAAACATAATTAATAGGACAACTTTACTGTTTAATATTTTTATCCCACATGCCATCTTGACCATTTGCTTAGACTGTTGTATAAAATTTGCATCATTACAGCTTTGAGATTATGATTCGTAATTGACAGTATTTGAGAAGATTTTGAAAGAGGTTGAAACAGAGGGCTTGAAGCAAGCAATGGTGAGACCAGTCACATGAAGTTCGATTTGGTTACTATTTGTGCATGGTAAACCGAGCAGCAGTTGGTGCTCCAATAAATGACATTTTTTTAAATGATATTCTAAGCATCCATACATCAAGCTTCCAGATCTTTACAGTACATGAGTAGCTTGAAGTAGACTCAAACGAAATCAGTTCTTAGTGGTAATTTAAAGCTCTACTATATGGCCTCAGCATTTCTGAATTCCTTTTATGGATCAGCTCTGTACCAACAAACCAGGTAATACCTACTTTTACAAAGGTCCAGAAACAGTTCTTCAATTCCTTTGTTCTGTTTAGCAGAAGTATGATAATGTTTTGCTCCAACAGATTCAGCATACCTGTAGAAATGCAAATACAGAGCTTCACTGAGTAAAGTACTCAATCTTTCTAATCTACTTTACTAGATGCAATAAGATGATCACAAGAGGTTTTATTCTAACTTCAGAGTTAATCTACACATGCTGATTTTATATTTAAAAAAAGGTTGTGTTTAAAATTGCCATGACCGATTCAATACACTAGATGAAATTAAGAAAATTTCAAGCCTAGAAATGCATTTAAACTGCAAATGCTGACTTTAATCACATACAACTCTCAAGTTACAGTTTGGTCAATAAGGTTACCTTGGGACTCAGACACTAACAGAACACTTAACAACTGGCAGGCATAAACCCAGCAGTGCCCAGCTGGCTGCTATGTTAACAGCATCACAAGCTTATTACTCCAGCATAACTGTGCAATGACTGTTTCTATTAATAATTGGTGTGACTTACGTTTCTGCTTCTTGCACTGAAACATGCCTCTCTTTTTCCAAGTCTATTTTGTTACCTGTTGGAAACAAGTTAATCATTCAAATCTTTGTACTCCAAAATTACCCCAAAAGAAAGCAGACAAGTAATCATTGTACTCCACCATTTTCTCACAAGCTGTCCCAGTAAAGATCAGCTCTTACACAAGTTTCAGTTTGGAGCACAAAGATTTGAGAACCTCCTTTCACACAAACATTTAGATAATGAAGATGAAGTGCTTCTTCTGCGGAGAGATCAGGATAGCTAAATACCTCCATATAGGCCACCCAATTCAGCTTTTTGCTTTCCTTTTGCAATTTATTAGCAGCTTTCCTGTTCTGCAGAGATAATTTTTATAGAATGTCCATATATCTAACTTCATGACCATGTTTTAATAATTAGATCAGATTTAAATCTAAACCCAGTATTTCTGTTGCATTCCATTTACATTGAAATACCCAAGCTTTAAGACTCACTCTACCCCACAAGCACTTCATTATGAAAGCAGACATGCATCTCGTCTATGCCACTGAGAACACTAAGTACCATGAGTTTGAGTACTTGAAAGAAGGATAATACGCATCTGAAGTATGTTAAACTACAGTCTGCAGGTGTCTGTACTATGCACTTCTGAGAGTCTATCGTTAAACAGCTTATTTTTTTGAATGGAACTCTTATCTTCCTCCATGTGACCTACTGAAACTTCTAGCTCCAATTTTATTCTAAATATTCAATTAACATAAGTTTTACTCCTTCAAATGTACAAGCTGTCACAGCAGTGTTTGGAAGATGCTATTAAAAGATGTTACCAATTCAGCCGTTAAAATCACATGTTAAAAAGACTTACCTACTATACATAAACAGATTTCATTTCCCAACATTTTTCTTAACTCCTTAACCCAGTTTTTTACCTGCAAAAAGAGGAGAGGTGAGTTTATTTTCACTGGCTATACTACTAGCTTAGGCTATGCGGAACTATCCCATTTTCTTCATTAACCATTTACCCTAAACTTGAACCAAACATGTTTAGAGCAACATGGGTGGAAAAATATTCTTTAGGTAGCTATGCATGTCTCTTGTTCAGCAGGTTTTAGTTCACAGGTGAAATTCAGAGAAAATGACTTAGGTAAAATGGTTCAATGGCTCCAGAAATATAACTCATTACACTTATGTTAGCCCCACTCCAAAGAACAAGTTCACTGCATGGGCCACTTAAGGTCAGGCATGAGATCTTTTATCAACAGGCACTTACTGACAGATCACAAATGGTACTTTAAAGGTAGAGGCACCTGAACTGAGTTTTTCAGGTTAGATTATAACAGATGTTTGTTTCCTGAGAGAACAGATGGGACAAGAGTGTCGAGTCAGCTGATGGTAAGGTATCTGTTGTCAATTCTATTGTCATGCTTTGAAGTTGTATGATCACTGCATTGACTTAGGAACTGCTATTTTAAGGGAATTTAATAGGGCAGAGAGGCAACAATTTCAAGAACCTAAAAATACTTAAGGCTACATGTTAACAGCAGTAGTTATGCAATTGTGCAAATTAGCCTTTTTTCTGCAAATTTAAGTGTTTTGGCATCACAGTTTTACTAAGTAGGGCTCAGCAAGAAGAGGAACAAGTTGAAGTAAACTCACAATTCTGCCAGTGGGGCAACTGTTTAACTGCTGGCACAACTGCTTTACTTGCCCTAAACCAGACTATTTAAAATAGTTAAACTTGTGGAACTGTACCCTTACACTATTTCTATCACTGCTAACCCAAGCCTTGTCCATACAACCACAATTTCTTACGTCTCTACACAAAAGTCCCATGAGTTTTGCCACAAGCTAGTCAGAGACAAACCTGTTGAGAAAAGAGCATCACTAGTTTTCAGCTTTTATCCTAAAGAGTGATAGCACAGATTTGACACAGGGTTGGAAAACACTCACCTGCTCAAACCAACTAATACTGCTATTAGATAGTTACCCATCAAATTGCAGGTTTTGATGAGGATTTGAAGTTATCTATTATCACAGAGAACATGTTTCCACTATCTCATATCGTAATTTCAGCGTTCTCAGATCTGTAAAAAGTCATGTCACTGAATATCTTTTAGTAATTTGGTTTATACAGTAGAGATCAGTATGGCATACCATCACAACAGCACCGGTTCATGTCACTGGTAGCCTGTCACAGTAACTCACACACCTAATTCTCTGGTGTGCTTTGAATAACCCTGCTAGAACATGTTGACTGAAAAAGTCAGCCTTCAAAAGAATAGTAATAAGGTGTATACTTCCATTATATGGTCCAAATTTGCAAATGTAATGCATATTGCTGAAAAGAGAAGATTCCCATTTACACATATCACAGATTATCCTTTAATCAGTTTGTGTCTCACACAGATATACAAAGCTGTTCAGTACCTTTTGAAAAGAGTCTTCATCTGTTATATCATATACTAGAATAGCGCCATTGGAATCCCTGTAGTAGATAGGCCCCAACGCATGAAATCTTTCTTGACCAGCTGTATCCTGCATTTAAAATACACTTGTTAGCATTTAACACAAAGCAAACAATTCTTCAAGAAACTAAGTACTTAATTTTACTGTATTAATAAGTGTCTAACATTTGAGATACAGTAAGTCTAAGTGTTCTTTTTTTTCAGAAAAATATTCTAATTAGCTAATGGAGAAAAAAAGGGAAGTCAACATACCCATATTGCAAGGTTTACTCTTTTCCCACCAATATTTAGCTTCTTTGTAAGAAAAGATGCCTGGAAAGCAAAGCAGATGAGAGTTAAAATTTACACACCAAATGCTCCATTAGACTTCAGATTAATTAATAAAAACATCTGAATCAATAAAAGACAAATTTTCAGATCAAAATATTCTGTAAGCCAGAAGGTTGACTCAATACTAAGCCAGTTAGTCATTTCACTATAGCTTGCCAACAGTCTAGTCTAAATAAATTTGTCTTAAGCCAGTCATTTACTATGTCTTTTTGCTGTTGTTGTGAATGATTTGGGGAGGATGAATTGTATAGATAGTCTGAATTCACAGCACTGAAATTTAAGCTGAAATCAAAGCATTTCACAGGAGTACATGAAGTTTGGTTAGGAACCAACATAACAGGATTTTTAACTGCAGGAATTTGGCAAAGTAGTTCACTCTTAGTGATCTACTAGAACAAAAAAGTAGTTTATCACTAAACATCTTGGAACACTAGTATTCCACAAGTTTCCTTGTCTGTATATTTTCCCTTTTTTTGCTGGAGTGAGCCCACAACTCATCCTCATCTGTTTTCGGGTTCTGTCCTTTTGTTTGAGGTGAAAAGTCTCAGGATAAGCACACAAGATCCTTTAGAATTCCATTACATTAGCTTGTGAAAACATTCTACAAGGCCACAGTTAGTCTGATTTTAGTAACTTGTGTCATTCTGGTTTTCTCCAAGCTTCCATGATCCACATTTTCAAATACACCTCTGTTACCAGTCCGTAGTTTCAATGGCTAAAAAGGGATATAAGTTTAATGGAGCACAACAGGGCCTAAAGGCACTGATGCATTAGGAACCCACTCCCCCCATTCTGAAGACTAGCAGTAACATGTTAACATCAGACAATTCAGTTGCCAAGGGTTAACTTTTGTTTTAATCCCTTAAATTATATTCAGCTTTCCTTTCAGTTTTGCTTCAACTTGCACTGGGTTCAAACAAGTGCTCAGTGGTATTTTACAACACATTCATCACAGATTATTTTAGGCTGGATTGTAGCAGCTCAACAGGAGTTCACTGACCAGCCACAGAACCAAGAGTCATATATGTGGAAAGTGCCATGGGCCAGATGAGCTGCTGGGACCAGCTTGCTGCTTAACTACACAAGCAAGGTGTACATATGTATAAGACCACAACAGTTCAATTTACACCAACCTAAACTGCTGTCAAAGTACCTCTCTGGAGTGCTGCCTGTATTAAAGTTATCCAACACTCAGCTGCTAGAGCAGCTCCTGCTCTTCAGCTACTTTCCTAATCATCTCTGGCATCTCTACAGCCTAAGGTGAGATGATTAAAAAAAAACTTTTTGCCATTAAGTTGTACCTTCCCCCAAACCTTTCCAAGAAGTCTCATGATCAGAACAGATAGTGAGAGAACAGACCAGAAGAAAAACACTCAGATATTTTCCAAGAGCAGATAGCAAAGAACTCATCACTACAACCATTGTGTTTAACATAACTAAAGCATTAACAGTATCCCTTCAGTCTACAGTAAGGGGACAAGTAAAAAGTCTGGAAAAAGTTCCAGACAGCATGTTAAATGGATTTGATCCTCTAGCCAACCTGTAAACAAACAGCTAAACAGCAGAGTAGCAAATTTTAAACATCAGAAAAGATTTAATCCTTTAATCAAAAACTCTACAGAAAGTAGTTGATGGCTTTCAGCTAGCTGTCCTTGAGGATTACCTGATCAGTACCAAGTCATCGTATCATAATTTGTTTTCCTACACCACAGTCTAAAAGCCAAAAGCTTCAAGGTGACTTCAGAAGTTTTATCTAACAAACAATTGGGTCATGTGGAGAGAAGATATGATTTGGGACAATGAATCAAGCTTACCTGACAATATTTTATTGATCTGCTGTACTACAGTACCCAATATTCTACTGCACATCTCAAATGAAAAGCTCTTCTTAACACTGTTTATTCTTGTCACATCAACAATCCAAATCTGCTTAGATGATACCAGTTTCACACACCAGATTTAGAATCATATTTCTGAACCAAAAAGCAGAAAAATCCTTCACAGAAACAGGATTTATATTTAAAACCACAGAGAACTCAGTAACCATAAAGTTATATCATCATAGCTTTAGACACTGACCCAATTAATAGCACACGTATATTTCCTTATCTGACAGAGCAAATATTAAAGTAGCTTAATCTGCATAGCTAAGTTTTGCTTCAGTATCACCCATTCTTCAGGTACTACAGCTTTCGTACCTGTAGTACCTGTACTACTGTCTTTTAACACTAAGAGTAGAATATTCCATTTTCTATATAACCCAGGCAGTACTGGAAGACCCCTACATTCAAGTAAGGCTCTTCAGTACCTCCTGCAAAAACATCCATACCCACAGCAGACTGTGGCAAGGTATTTGGCATTAGGCTGTTGTACTTGCCCTCTGCATTAAAACTTGATAAATTTGTACTGATTAAGTTGTAGTCTATGTAAAGTCTTAGGCCCGCAGTCAAAAAAGGAGGGACAGTATCCTATAGCAGATCCCTGATTACAAGCACGTTTGTCTGATAACAAGCCTGCAACCTGGCATTCAAAGCAGTCATGGTTAGTAACGAGCAGAAAGCTTTGTGAACATGCTGCAAGAAATCAGCAGTATTGTATTACAAATTAAATGCTTCATTCTTCTTTATTGTGATCATATACTTGAAGAATACACTTAGCGGGCTCTGCTCTTGAATTAATAGGTATGCATAAATTTGGTCCATTTACCATCAGTAAAATGCATTTCACATCCACAGTGGCAAACATACTAAAGACGAATCAACTAATATCCACCTTTTAACATACACATATCCACCCCCTTCCCTCATTCTGAGGTTAGTGATAAAAAAAACCCAGAACAAAACGCACAAAAAACCCCCAAAACCAAAACCACAAAAACTCCAAAAACCAACAAAAAAGAACCAAACAAAAAACCAACCAAACAAAAAACCAACCNCCAAACAAACAAAAAAACAAACAAACAAAAAACCAAACAAACAAAAAAACAAACAAACAAAAAACCAAACAAACAAACCCCTATGTGAACAGCAGGACTATGCAGCTTTTAGACATTTTGGGAACCCAATATGTAAGGAAGAGTCTTAACTTCTATTTTGAGACAGTTTAGGGAAAAAGTCAATTGCCAAGATTCTAAAGTTTGCTAAGTTTCAAAGTCAAAGCCTTTGAAATCAGAACAGTCTACACAGTGTTAGGTAATTACAAACTGAAAGGATTCAACATTTTCTCTAATCTCCCAAAAATGTACCAAATTGAGTACTGCAGTTTTAAGTCTGAGTTGTGGCTTGACTTTCAATCAGTAGCTTCTTTCCCTATTATTTTAATTACTATGACAATTCATTTTTGCTCAGACTTTCAAAAACCTCATGATATAAAAAGACCACAGTTAATTCAAAGATAAGTAATTTCAAACAACTCTTTGAAGTAAGCTACTAACTTAGGTGTTTTGATTCTAGTGTCTTATGACTGGTCTGAAGAATACTGAGGAACTTAGAAGAATAAGGATAGTTCAATTATAAGAGCTAAAATTCCAATCTTCTTATGTGCCTGTAGGAAATCTTTTCTTTAATTCTTACTTCTAAGAGCTCAGTCTCACATGTCCACCAGGCCCTGTTAGGAGCTGACAAAGGAGCTGGAGATCACAAGGAAGACCCCGCTGGAAGACAGTCTCCTGAAAGTCCCTAAATAAAATCAGGTGTATGTCACCTGCCCTTGACTGCTTCATGTTGAACAGAAGCAGGCCAGGAATACAAACACTACATATAGCACTGAACTTCCTTGCTTTGTCTTCCACCCGTTCCCATCTATCTTGAAAGTCAACAGGGCTCTTCCAGGGTATGCAAGTCCAGCAAAGTAAGTAGGCTCCCTGCAGTAGGATTAGAACCACATCAGCAGCACTCTTGGGTTGGATATTTTGCAGTCCCCCATGCATTTGAGAGATACGTACTCAGATGATGTATTTATCTTAAGTAATGAACTAACATAAAGTAACTACTTTATTAAAAAGAGTTTGACAGTAGGTTTATTATTGGAATAATTCTAGCACAGTTACCTTGACATCAACTTACAGCTTCAAATTATTTTCAGTATGAGAGCACTGACCTCAATATTTCAAACAATGGGAACCAATTCTAACTGTCCCACCCGGCATGACAACAGATTATGGATTGTACTCATTGGTTACAAAGAAACATACCTCTCCTGCATCGGCTTTTCCACGTTGTTCTACCTAGATGTTTTCTTATGTGACTCAGCAGCTACCTGAATTTCCATCTGCAGGTCATCAATAGCTTAAGTACATGACTTGATGCTAACACAACTACACCAACATGATCCAGCAGCCTCTGAAATCCAAGGAAGTTCTAGGTCACTCCAGCTAGCATTTATAGATAGGGTGCATGGAGAGAAGAGAAATTGCTCCCTTTTAGTGAGTCTTCGGTTGCTAGCACAAAAGAAACTTTCTTATTTGAGTATACGCACAATAACTTCACGTGGAATAACTTCACTAAGTGAAGCTTCGAGTAGCCTACAGTCCCACCACCCTTTTTGCTGCAAGCATATTAGAATAAAGCACTATGCAGAGAAGTCAGAGAATACTGTGGATGGAGACCCTCTTGCCTCAGTATCTAGTCACCTTTTCATGACTCATCACTGTCACTCCTCTGTTGGAGAAGGAGCAAAGTATTATCTAATTTTGGGTTCACTGGAACAAAAGGAATTTGGTGCAATACTCTGAACTGCTTCCATGAAACAAAGCAACCTTATCAGACTAAACCTTTAATCTTTTAAAAAACCCACAAACCAAGGATGCTTTGCAAATGTGATATTTCATTGCTTAATCAGATAACCTAGATTCTCTTATTCTTAAGGAATATTTTAATAGTGGAAGCACTTCAACTTTGTTCTAAACTGTAAAATACAGGAAAAGAAGAATAATAAAAATATTACTTCACAAGTACACATGACATATGGTAAGATTCAACAGCAATTGACATATTTTACACTCAATAAGATGTGTAAGTGGCTAAAGAGGGTCAGAATAGAAAAGCAAATAACTTGAGAAACAACGTGCAGTCACTTGAAATACACAGGTAGCAACTAGAAACCTAATCACAGTGGAAAAACAAAATTTCAGTATGACTCTGAGCAAATGCTTCCACTCCTCTATACACCCCACTCCAGACAGTCAAAACCAAAAGCTTTTGAGCCACAGTATCTAGAGATATTTTCCTATGAGCATTTTGGAGCTATTTAAAGGTGCATTTTATGACATTTGTGACCCAAGTCTGTATTCCAACCCATTTTTTCCTTATAATTGAAGGTTTTCCACTACAGATTAAAAGAACAAAAACCCAAACAACAAACACAATTTACAAATCACATAACTATCTACTCAGTCCGACTCTTTTTATATGGGATATGAGAACTCAGCTACACATCATCATTTTGATGCACTTTAAACGATTGTTTGCTCAATGCTACGCTTCAGCTGCACCTCTGACACCTACAAGCTATTAGTCATATCTGTAGCATCCCAAAGATCCTCTCTGGCATCAGAGCTACAATCAGCTTGCCTTAAATACCACACCATGCCTAATAAACCTACCAACAGATTAACCCAAAAAGCTAGGTATGAACACAGGGTAACAGAGTTTAAAACATATTCTTTTTAGCTTTTCATAGCACAACTGGAACAACACGACCTGTTTGTGAAACATTCATTGTATTGTTTCTAGTGCATCTATAATGCTTCTTTAGTTTTAAGGGAAAGTTTCACTACGAAATACTTCTGAGACACCCAATTTAAGAATTTTCCCCTAAATGCATGGGAATAGCATAAAAGTACCCTAAAGCTCTTTTTCTTTTTTTTGGCATCACCTACTATTTCTTCTGTACTTTAAAAACCTCAAAAGTAGTTCTAAACCCACTAGTGGCCCAGCAAGTGGCAGGGTTTGTTTCTGTATTTAAAAAAAATTAATAAAAGCAGTATACATTAAAACCCACACTTCCACATACATGCTCGCAACTGCTCAGAAAGATGCTGTGCAACTAGTGTAACTGCAAATAAAATGGTTAAGCAAGCTGCTATCCATCACTAGTAGGTCATGGGAAGACATTGCTTTGTAGCACACACTGTCACATTTCATAAGCAAAAAGCGTTTTACAGTTCTTTATAAATTAGCAGTACTACTGATAATCCAGTCAATATTCTATCGTGACAAGCAAGTAAGCCTTCAGAATCTTTTCTGTTATTAAACTGTAAGCCTTAATCTCATAAAGCATTTTGTGAAAGCTTTTCTTGCTAAGAAATAGCATTTAGGTAGCTCCAGTGTTAGGATTTAGGAACACGGGGAAGACTATGATTAACAGACATGCAGCACGTATGAAGCACTTAGTCATCAGCCCACTAACAGTGATTACAATAACAACATTACTTTCGCATCGTATTTCCGAGGACTGACATGAAGACATCCACATACATAACTGGAAAACAGGGAGTAGTTAACATGCAGAGTAGAAACGAAACCTTGAAGTACGGAAAGCTTAGATCTGAAGGGTGAAAAGAACCAGAAAACTGGCTTCCAGAGAACATCAGCGAGCGGCGATGGTTACTCCTGCTCCCGCCAAGCTGTAAACAAGGCAGGGCCAGCAGTGCCGGGAGATGCACGAAGCGAGGGAACCTTCGCGACAGCGGGACGCCCCTCACGGCCCCCCGGCCCCGGCCCGCACCTGCAGCGTGGTGATGTGCTTGTCGTTGAACTTGTTCTCGCAGTAGCGCAGCACCAGCGAGGTTTTCCCCACGCAGCCCTCCCCGAGCAGCACCACCTTGAAGGAGAAGCTGCGGCCCCCGGCCGCCGCGCCGGCCCCCGCCGCCATCCGCGCCC
>WBMV01000668.1:729-24299 GCA_013396655.1 Campylorhamphus procurvoides | reverse complement strand
GCTGCTTTTAGAGGGTTTTTTGTGATGTGCCTTCCGAGCGGTTCCCCGTGGAAGGCAAAGGCCCCCAGCAAACAGGCTGTGGACATCCCTGGCACGGGTTGTGTTCCGGCTTCAAAGGCCCCGTTCGTCTGAACTAAATTACACCAGTCTAAGTGTTTGCAAAATAAAAGTCTACAATAAAGTGCTTTAAAACAGAGATGTGGGAGCAGGTAAGGACAGAGGTGCAAGAGAACCGTTCTTCTAAGGGGTTCCTTGTTTGTAGGGGTCCGGCTTTCTCACAAGAGCTGGACAACTGCCTTGTAAATCTGGGTATCGCTCTGGAATTAAAAGCAATCCTCAGTAACCATCCAGTGTAACCTCTCTCTAGTGATCATTCAGTGGTAAGAAAAATAATGCTCATGTAAAGGTACCATAGAGCAATTTCCTTTGTCAGATAGTATTAATGCTCTGTTGCATGAGAAAGAATAGAGGGAAGGACAGAGAATGCGCCCGGGAGAACAAAGATCAGATTTCCTGCAACAAGACATGTTACATTCACACAAAAAATGGGATGTTTTTATTTTCTCCAGATGTAAATAAAGTAAACCTTTTTAGTAAATTAAGGAAATGGGACCAAAAAAATCAGTGCAGACACAATCTTCAGGCATCTTTTCTCTAAATAAATTTCCAGTTTTATTAGCATGTGCTTTCAGCAAGTTACTATAAAAATACTGTCTTGCTGGAAAGCGATGCTTGCTTCTGTCAGTCATGCCTTCTGTGAACAGCTGACTGGCATGTTAGTTATTCTTTCAGGCTGAATAGAACAAGGAGGCAGAATGGAGTTCAGATTAAGGTTGCCAGAGACAATGGAAATCAATGATGGTGAGCACAAGCTGCTTCCAGGGCCCAGCAGGTTGAGGCTTTCCTGGATAACTGCTGGCAAATGGACCTGCTGAGATACAGGGCTGTGTGGAGGGCTGTCTTCAAAAATCTTCCTGTTCTTATAGCTTTTTACTGTTTTCAACAAGACCCGGTTCTATGTATATTATTTATAAATACATGGGATTAAATTAAAAATACACCTAATTTGTATTTTTCAGTTTTTCTTTGCATGGAAGCGATCCATAGATCTGTTACATCTTATTCCTTAAAAAGGTACTTTCTGCATGGTGATTTTTCAACAGTCCTAAGTGTGTTATTATACTGAACACTCTAGTAGAAATAGAGGCTATCTGCCAGTGAGGGAGAGGTGAATCTTTAGAAAGGGCTGCATGAGAGACACCCTGTATGAAGTCCATGTGCTGAATGCACCTGACAGCATAACTCTGAGCGTTCCTTTTCCAACCAAGGGCATGGCAAAGCATAAAACACCAACTGAAGCTCAGTTCTGGCTGACTGTTTCTCCAAGAATCCTCTCTTGGTGCAGAGGCAAATGATGCATTTCCCACTGACAGTAGGCAGCTGCGAGTAACTTTGGTATTCCACCATTTGCGTCCTCCTCTCTCTCATCTGGAACCTGGGATTACTGATTTTGTTGTCTGAGGGGTCCTGTAATTCCCAAAACTTCAGCCACCAGTACTAAATGAAATTAAAAGGCTGATCTGAGAACAGAAAATTCTGTCAGAGCTACTTGAAGTGTCACATTTCACTGTAATCTGATGCATGACTTTGTAAAATCTGCAGGTTTAAATATCTGCGACAGTTACTAAGTTATTTTAATTGTGTTAATTTAACTTGAGAAGTGCTTCTTTTGTTTCAGTGAATTTGGGAAGAGAATGGCTCTTCTACCTTTTAATTTGGTATGCTTCCCCTTTTTACACAGCTTCCTAAAAATAGTTCTACAGACCTTCTGTGTTAACTGTGTTGCTGATTACATCTGCATGAATGAGACATATTTTATATTTCACAAAGATACTACAATACTCTGTATGTTATTAAACCAAAAGAAATTGCAGGACTGGACTGTATCTATTGCCATGACCTTTGGTCATTCTTGGTAATAAAGAGTTGGACTTGACGACCCTCGTGGGTCCCTTCCAACTTAAGAATGGTCTGTGATTCTGTCATTTTACTCAAGTCCTTTACTTCACAGGTGGTGTCATCTCTGAAACTGAAAATAGTATGGTACTTCAGCTTGCATTATTACATCTCCTTATAAATATATTCGATGTGTTAATTCCACCGTGAACTTAGGTGCATGCAGTAGCAGTCAGAGGAGATACTCTAGCTGGTCAAACCTACAACAGCATAAGAAGCACCTCCCATGCCATGGACAACACACAACTGATTTCTGGGATAATTATGAATTTCCTGTAAATTATAAAGGTAGCAGTTGATTTGCAGATAGCGTCAGTCTTATATTTCTATTTTTTCCCTTGGAGAATATTTTTCAGCATAATTTGACATACTTGCAGTAAAATGTTCTGATTTTATTGTATTTACTTGGAAAAGAAACAGTACAAAATCTCTGCCAAATAATGTACAGTTGTAAAAAAATCAATGTCCATAAAAGTACAAGATGTCCAAAAAAGCTTGAAATCAGAACAGGGGAAACAAATCACAATCCAAAAACAACAAAAACCCATCTAAAATTAAGTTAGTAGTATTGTCAAAAAGAAAGATGACTATTCAGGTGATAAAGAAAAAAAAATGAAGAGCAAAGCATGTAAACCTGAAGAGAAAAGAACAAATAATTAAAAAAGAATCTTGACTGAGAAGAACTTTTCTGTGTTTCACCCACTCACTGCTGAGAGCATGCATATAACCACAGGGATATACTTGACAGGTTCAATACTGTCCTTGGAGGCTTTGTGCAGCATCAAATTAGTTTGTAATTTAGAGAAATAAGTAAAACATACAATCTGATTTCTAGCTTAGCAACATTGCCAACAAGGAACAACTGTTATTTTCAATTGCAAAGAAAAAGGTTATTATTTTCTAAAAGTTCAATTCTCCATGTTGAAGAAGAATTGCCTGTAAAGGTTCTTCCCCCTCACAGGGTAAGCAGTTCGGTAAGAAGTTCTGAATTCTTTGATACTTTGCATTATCATTTTCATACATACACGGCAACACGTATGGCAATGCCAAATACCATCCCCATGCAGTCGCCACAAATCCCTTCACTGACAAGCAGCATCCTGGACATGTGCTGAGAACAGCAAACAGCGTGTTGCTCCAGCATTCACTGACCCCTTGCTCTTGGTGTTTTCACTTGCAGGGGCAAAGGCTGTGTTCCAGCTCTAAATGGGAGGGCCTAACCCTCTAAGAGAGTGTAAACCCACAGGTTATAAAGTTAGTAAGTTTTAAAATGTCAGAGTTACAAAAGACAAGATTTCCCTCCCCCAGAAGTCTGTTCACTAGATCTGTGTTGTCACAATATTAAGAATGAACACATAAAAAAAAAAGAAAAAGCAGAAGTGCTAATTTCAAATATATCCTGGCAGACCAGGGAAATTCCAGAGGAAGGCAGAACTGGTCAAAATTAAAAAGTAAAAACGGAATCCATGCAATCATAAACTGCCTAGAGTAACACCAGTGACTGGCAAATATAACAATCATGACAGTGTTTTCAAACACAGAAGCAGGCAGGTCAAAGGACAGACCCACAGAGCTGTATCTACTTCCTGGGGTGTAGGAAGGGGGAAATTTTGCAGCAGAGTAACTTGCTGCTGTGTGGTGCAGCAGGAGATGGGGAAGTCAGTGGCACCATAGGCTCACTCAGACTCTGCTCTGAGTGAGTGTGATGTGCAAGCTGATCTGCGGTGAGACCTTGCAATGTGCCAACTGTGGGTCAGTCACAGCAGTAACAGCAGAAGAAAGGCTTCTATTTAACTGGCTGATAAGCTGGTAGATTTTCCAAGATGTCTTATAGCAGGGACAGGAACATGGAAAGGAAGCTTGGGTGCCAACAGAGCTCCTCAGGGACATGCTAAAGCCTACTGGTTTCAGTGCTACTGAGCTTCAGTTAAGCAGGGATTACCTGAGAGGATAGGAATGAGCTGCTCTGAGCAAATCTGTTTTGAATCATGGACGGCTTACTTAATCAACTATGTATCTTCATCCAAATCATCTGTATAACAGCAACCAGCCTGTTCACAGACCGACTATTTGGTAATCATAATTGCCTGTTGCACAAAGGCTTGAACAGCCTTCTGCACACACACAAGCCCTGATACACCCATCTTCGCCCATCATAGCATTCGTACCTTCAGCTGCGGGGAGGAGCAGATGATGACACAAAGAAAAATAATGACGCAAAAGAAAGACTAATAATTAAATGAAGCATTCAAGTATTATGTGTGCCAGTCAACAAAATCTAATGGAAAATATAAGTTGCCTCAGAGGAGCCTGAGATGAGAGTACAGGCTTGGCTGTTCAAAGGTAATGTCATAGCTGTACTAATTTTTTCAAATGTTTGACTTAGCACCACAGGTTAACAATCAGAAAAATAATTACTTTGTAATGCAATAAAGCACAAATGCACTGCATCAAGAACTCGATGAGTGGTTATCAGTGACTGTCTTTGAAAATTTTTTGGGTTCCCTAAATGGCCTGTAAATATAAAATCAGTGCTAGTCAAACTGTTTATCGCACTGCCAACTCCACCATTAAATTGTGTCCCCAAGGACCACATCTATGTGTTTTTTGAACACTTCCAGGAACATTGATTTCACCACTTCCCTGGGCAGCCTATTCCAATGCCTGAACACTCTTTCAGTGAAGAAACTCCTTCTAATATCCAAACATCCCTCAGTGCAACTTTTGCTTACCATCAAAGGTTTGCAAGTTGTTTTAGGTCCGAACACTTTAGGCTGCTTAGGTATTTTTTGGTTCAAATAAATTTTAAATGCCTTAATGTTAACAGATTACAAAATTATGTGTATCTAATGACAAAGTCAAGGCAAAGAAATGCTTCCTTTGATAGTAAGCTGTGCTTCTGTCAACAGGCATCAGCTGATGACTCTGTTCCTTGTAAAAGAAAAATATTTTGCATTTTTTTCATGCAAAACAGATGACGAGGATGAACTAAGACAATACAACAGAATACATTTTCATAGCTGTATGAAAATAACAAGCTGATCAAAAAACCACACAAGATTTGTGAAATGTTAAGGATGCGTCCTAGATTGCTGCTTATCATGACATTTACTTTGCTGCAGCTTGCTGATACGGTAACACGTGGTGAAAGCCAGTGAATGTATCCAAGCCATTCCACGTTGCTTTCCCACTGCCAGGCAAATCTCAGTGCTTCAGGAAGCAAGACTGTATAGAGATGACAGATTTCTTGATAAAGCAGCATAGCATGGAAGGCACTTTACGGTGTCTGAGAGATGCTAGTGTCTTCAGTGGGATATAAACCGTAATACTGATTACCCTCGTGGTTTAATTAGTTGATAGGACATTGTATAACACTTTATAATTGAATATTCATGTCACTTGTCTACCACGTGATTAGTGTAGGGTTAAATGGCTGTTATGCATTGATAACCCATCAATCTCATTGCCACTGCTGATGAGAATACTGTCACTCGCAGACCAGGCACATCATTTTGAGAGTCACTGCTTGTTCAGATACCTTTTTAGGCTCATGTAAGTGGTCAGTGCACAAAGTTCACAGAACGTCAAGCTAAAACATATTGTTGCCATCAGCTAGTCTCACCTCCAATGTCTTCTCTAGCTAATTCTCATATGAATTAGGGCTTATCTTTTAGACAAATATTCAATCATGGTTTCAGCTTTCTACCTGTGTACTTACAGTCACACTCTAAATGCTTGAACCTGGGGAGCTTTTGTCTTGTTTTCAACCTATATTGCTTTAGCACTATATAATTTAAAGGAGTTTTACTGCAGTTTCTGGGTGCCACCATTTTAAATAGCCTGTCCATCTCCATTTCTTTAAAACCTTCTTTGAAGACTACTGAAATGCGTTTTCTGAGCCTGAAAATAAGTGCCAGAGTAGGGAGGATCTGAACTGATGGCAATACTGATACAATAATTTTGAATTAGTTACTTGATATTTGAAGATTAAGTACAATTCATCAGAGATAAAACTGATTAATCCAATCCTGCACCTGTGCATGTACTTAATGAACTTTACTGACCTGAGTGGGGCCCATCTGCTGCAGGTGATGCAGAGGAGCACGTGGGCTGCAGTTTAGCAAGGATATTTAGAGTCTGCTTAACTTTGAACAACATTAACACACCCTTTGATTACTAACACTTCAGTGTGACTACTCTTGGGCTTAAAACTAACTCTGTGCTTGAACATTTTATTGGCTAATATATCGCTGCTCTCCTCTTAGTGGCATCAAGCAGTGATGAAGTAGAGCTGCGCTGGAATGTCTGATGCTACCCTGACCTTGGCAAAACTACAGCTGTGTTACTGACTCTGCAAAGATTTGTACAAATGCTGTGCTGAAAACAAGGCACAGGAGGATAACCCTGCTGACAGCTTTGATCAACCTGTGAGACTTCAAATTAAGATTGCTTTAGCAGATTACAGACAAAAGTGTTGTCATTGATATAAGCAATCTTTACTAAAATTACTAAGCGGACCATTTCTTATTAAAGGCAGAACAATATAAGTGCAGTTGGTTTGGCAAGGCTCATTTACTTTTCTGCTTTTCAGCTCTCCTGTCTGAAAAAAATTGGGAAGAAACCTATTCTAGGTGCTCTCAGATAGAGAAATAAAATGATGATGCGGGTCTATCTCTGTTGTGTCCTGATATGGTCTCACACAGGACTGATGCTTTGATTCCAGGGGAGATGCTGAGCTGATTTTTTTCAGAATTGCCTTCAAACCTAAAGGTAAATTCTGCACTAAAATCTTATACAGATGAGGGTACCTTAGCACTCCTCAGCATCCTTAATGTAGAAGTGGAGCTCAGATTGCTGCAGCTTTCAGCCTTAGCTGTCAGTTTTTGTGGTTTTACATTTCACTTTTCCCTAAACTGGATGGGAAGGAAGACATTATGGGTCCCAGAGGACATAAAATAGTAGCTTTATGTGACTGCACTAGCAAAGAAAAATAATTGCGCAAAACAGATCACCCAGAACAGTAGACACTGACTTCGTAGATGCTGCTATGAAAAGAGTCACTGTTCTGTGGTTCCTATAATTCAGTCAGCATCAGAGAGGCACTGCAGATGCCAGTCCAGGAGTTAGGGCAGTAAAACAGAGATAAAGGAAACGGGAATTAAAAAATACCCTAGGTTCTTAAGATAATGCCAGAAAATAAACAGAAGAGCATATTTAAAGAATTTTAAAAACCTCTAAGGATTATAGTTGGAAAGTAGAAGGAGACCCTGGGGTGGGCTGCAGTGTTGCGTCTGCCCAGCCCTTGGGCAGGGATCTGCAGCACCTGCTGTATCCTGGGGACCATATCCTATGTGGCACAGTGGGATTGCTGGGATGGCCAGAGCAGGGCCAGGTTCCCCATTACAGGTCAAAGGAGGTGATTGTCCTGCTCTGCTCTGTGCTGCTGAAGTCTCACCTTGAGTCCTGTGTGCAGTTTTGGGCACCACAATATAAAAAGGATATTAAGCTATTAGAGATTGTCCAAAGGAGGGACAGAAGGATGGTGAAGGGTCTGGAGGGGAAGCCGTATCAAGAGAGGCTGGGGTCACTTGGTCTGTTTGGCTTGTAGGAGACTGAGGGGAGACCTCATTGTGGTTTTCAACATCCTCTCAAAGGGCAGCAGAGGGGCAGGTACTGCTCTCTTCACTCTCCTGACAAGTGACAGGACTTGAGGAAATGGCAGGAAGCTTAGTCAGGGGAGGCTGGGCACTGGAACAGGCTCCCCAGGGAAGTGGTCACAGCACCAAGCCTGACAGAGTTCAGGAAGTGTTTGAACACTGCTCTCCGGCACACGGTGTGATTCTTGGGGTGTCCTACACAGGCTCAGGAGTTGGACTCAATGATCCTGATAGGTTCCTTTCCAATTCAGCATATTCTATGATTCTATGAAAATAGAATATGTGCAGATGTTATTTTTGGGCTTGCAAATTCCAATGAAGACAGGGGCATAGAGTGATACATATATATGTTTTTCTATCGAGGGGGAAAAAATCAAAATGTATAATAAAAAACTTTCTTCATTAAAGAGGAAAGAAAAATGAAAGGCATCTGACCTTAACATCTAGATTGCTTTCTTGTTTCAGGTGAGTTGTGAACCCAAGTGAAGCATTTGTTAACCCACTGCAAACCAAACCAAACCAATCTAAATCTAAGCGGCGCATTACTCAAATTTATACAAAACAGCATGAGAATATTTTTGTTTGTTTAACTTCAAACTCTCAAACTTAATAAATTATGCTTCCATTTTGTCTTGTGATAATAGCTTTCTAGGGTGTGGTTGGTGGTGGATATTTTTTCTGGCATAGCTTTGCACAGGTTAAACCTACTATAGAGCTTCTTGGGCAGACACCACTGAGTGTCATGTCAGATGCTGACACCCATTTCATTTTCTTATGGCACCCAACAAAAGACATAGGGTTCTCAGAACTCAGGTGAATAACACTCATGCTTCTTATCCTAGTACATAATGAATCAGCTCCTTTCACTTTTTTGATTTAAATTATACTAGAATAAGACACTGAATTGCAATGAGATGATGCACATCTACTGGGATCACCATAGCCAGGGGCATTTGGCAGTTTAAGGAAGACCAAAACTACTGCTGTTTTGGGGGAACATTTGATGACAGCAGCTTTCGATAGTGGAATGGTTTCTGGACTTAGGAATTCAACAACTGGAATAGTAAAATATCAGGATAACAGGTAGCAGTAACAAAAAGAGCAGGATGACAGAAGTAATTGTTTTTTTAGTATTGGGCTGAACTCTGCCTATGTCATTGCAGCAAGAGCCCTTCAGCAAGAAACATCAGAGTGCAGTCACTCTATTTTTTATTATGTCCTCCTATTTTCTTAGCTTTGCTGCTAGGGCTGCAGCTGTAAAAGCCTTACGAAACTAGTTACCAATGGTACTAAATGGTATTAATAAATAAGCACCAGAAGACTTTTCTTACTGATGTTTCTTCTAATTGCAGGATGCATTCCTGTTTTTTTAAACCACTGTCATAGTTGCAAGGGTGTGGGCTTGCACCTCCAAGACCAATTTGGACAGTGATCACATGGCAG
The DNA here is from genome assembly GCA_013396655.1 of Campylorhamphus procurvoides. Taxonomy (NCBI): domain Eukaryota; kingdom Metazoa; phylum Chordata; class Aves; order Passeriformes; family Dendrocolaptidae; genus Campylorhamphus; species Campylorhamphus procurvoides. Next base: position 15,183 of record WBMV01000668.1, on the reverse strand, counting down.
TGTTTAATTCTGCTTTATGCTTGTTTAGACAAAACCACAAAAAAGCGGCTACCAGGCAACAGAGATGGAAACAAGTTATGCAAGGCTTCACAGGTGACTTGGCAGGTCCAGCCAGGTACCTCTCTGCAAACTGGCAGGTGTTTTCATACTGGTGGTATTCCCTTTTCCAAACCCCCTTCCCCTCAACATGAGTCAGGCTGGTTCTTCCACATTTCAGTGAAATCCAGTCTTCTGTTCTACAGTCAACCAGCTAGATCAGGAAACATCACCTGCCCCTGCTCAAAGATGGCAAATCCCAGAGCAGCACAGAGCAAACATTCCTGCTAGGTAGTCTGCTATGGCAGGATGTATTTATTCTAAAGATATTTTCCAAGTGATAGAGTGTATGACATTATTGCTTCATACGATCAGTTAGTCACGTGAAAGGTTTCCTGGTGAGAACTCACATAACAGTGGTCATCTACTTTCCTGTGTCTTCATCTTTTTGTGCTTCAAGGAAAACTTTGACATTTAAGGATGTGGTAGAGTGCCCATCATTGAAGGTTTTCAAATGCCACTGGACAGCTCCATTATTGCTAGATAATCTCACGTAAGATCCCTTTTCCACAAAAGGTTGGACCATATGAATTGTCAAGCTCCGTTCCGACCTGGGCTGTTCTGTGATGCTGTGACTAAGTTTGTGGTTGTAGTGGCAAGATAGTAAAATTGATCCATTTTCTCCTGTGGGATAAATGTTGTAGAAAAGCTACTGGATATTCCTGGTAGAATATCTTTACTAGGAATCAAGTTTTACAGACATGGGATTACCCAAGTACAAGCAGCTCAGCAGCTTTGCTTCTACATTTCCTTTATTTCATCTTCATTTGGTATTGGCATTAATAGTTACTGAAGATGGCTGCAGGCTTGGGAGCACTGCAGGGATCCACATAGTCTGAGTGAATTCATGTACCTTCTCTGATTTGTGTATTAAAAGAGGACCGTGATTGTGAGAGCTGCACCCCATCCCCCAACAGAAGCAGTATTTAAATTGAAAATTATTATCCGGTTATGGCAATAGCCAGCAGCAGAGACTGTAACATACATACAAAGCTTTCAGTGAATGAATTTTCTGTAAAAAAGAGGTTAACTCCTACTTGAAGAAGAGCTACTTAACAGCAATTAAAAATGTTAGATAATGAAACATAAAAAAATGTCTGAGTGGGGACCAAAGTATTGCTGGGGGAAATGCAGGGAAAACAAATTCGATTTACAAATCTGAGATGCCCAATCCCAGCAGATTTTAATGTGAATAGTGCTCAAGTTGGTTCTGTAAAATACCAACAGTAGTTCATGTTTCAGCCATTCATTGCCAGAAAAAGTCAGTCTGCTGAACATCAGCTAGTCCTTAATACCCAGGAGAGGTGCTATATGCCCTTTGCTTTTTGTACCACTTTATTGCATTGTCCCAGAGAACTATGGTTTACATCTGCGATGGGGCACTCAGCAGCAGCACACCCAGATCCAAGACAATCTATAGCTATAACAACAAAACAGAAATAAAAAAAATAACTGAATACTGGTGACTCTGATAGCAGTGTACTTCAACCATCAGAATCAAGGCATCAAGCCCGAGTGAGACCTGCCTAAAGATTTCTTGTATGCAGTTATGCCAGAATTTTACTTGACTATCTTTCACATCCACAAATCAAGTTAAGCATGTGGACCTATAATTCACAGTACCCTCTTAATGCTGGGGAAATATTGGTGCCAATATGAATGGAAAATCAATGACAGAGGTATATACTACTGGTACCCATGGTTCTGAAGCAAAACAATTATTCAAGTTTTTAAAGAATGGAATTGGATTTGCTAACTACAGTACTGTGTTTTGCAATTCAAATCTACAGATTTCTCTGTTTTTCTCCTAACTCCTCCCCTTTTTAACTCTTTCCTTTTTACTTCCTACATTTTCTGTCTCTCCAAGTAGCATATTGACAGGTGGTATCTCTGTTCTTTCCTGAGCCCAGAAACTGCTCTTAGTGACACACAACAATTTAGAGGCAGTTTGTCACATTCTGCAACTTCTCTGTATCGTCTACGCCCCCCTCCACGTCCTCCCAAAGCTGTCAGTTTACAGCTACTAAATAGTTAAATGCGACATTATTTGCATAAGCTATACCCCATTCAATATAATATACCCAGAGTTAACACTGTCCTTTTTGGAGTTCAAGAGCATTTAGATCTTTCTATATACTGGAAACTTATGAGTGTTAATTTCAAAAGCAACTCAAATGTCATCACTAAGATATGGCGAATAAAAAAAGCCAAAGTAATAGCCTTTGAAGATCCTGACTACAGGAGTTCATTCAGGTCACATTTGTTCATATGATCATAGATCAAAGCATTTCACACTGCTATGAATTTGAAATAACAGATGTCTTCTCACTATAGCAAACTGGTTTTCAGATGAGACTCATATTAAATAGTGAAAAGCTGACCATGTCCACTTATGTGTCTGAAAATATACGTCGCTTCAGTAAATAAAATAATCTAAAAATAAGGCATTTAATTGAAAAAAATCCTACAAAAAATTGTATTTCTCTCAATTCTAGAAACCACAACAGTATTAACAAAATCTTAAAAGACAACTAGAGTACATTGTTTATTTGGAAGCAGCATAAATCCAAACAGTGCATAAAATTCCCAAGGGTTTATTGTTACAGTTTAAGTGCATATATTCCTTTTATAATTTTGTGCCTTTCCACAGGAACAGACATAGAGTAGTTACAAAATTTATTTTTTTCAGAAAGCCTTTACTACTTTGAAATCTCATCTTTATAATTGGGTAATATAGTGAACTAATTCCACTGATGAATTCTAGATTTATATAGACTAGATTTCAAAAGAGTAAACTCAATATGGAAGGTGTTAAATTTTTTTAATATTCCCACAAAAGGTGACATAAACAATTCAAGTGGATTAGGCAATATACACAAGACATTTGTAAAAAAACCCATATGCTCAAAAGAAAATACTCACCTATCTCTAAAAATAAAAAAAAAAAGCTTTTTATAAGTTAATGGTATGGGCCCTAACTTCTGAATGTGAACAGGTTATTATGAAGGTAGCTCTACAGTTTAAATACAATCTGTACTGGCTGAATTATTTCCATCTTTTTTATAAATGAATGATGGAAGACACAATCACCTAACATAAGAGCCTGAGCATCAAAAATTAAATTTCCATTTTGAAATGGTTTATAAGTGTGACTTCTGTCATCTACTACAGGGATAACCTCTGTAGCTTCTTTGGCTGAGGCCATCATCTCTGGAAAGAAGCCCTAAACAAAATGGGACACATTTCTACTGCTGAGTAAAAAACAAGGAGTATAGTTTGGTCAGAATGCTGAACATTATGAAACAATTCTATGCTCATGGAAAAAAATGTTCTATTTATAAAGTGATGAATGTGAATTCACAATTATTACCTTTAATGTTAAATTATTTAATAAGTACCATAGTATTGACAATCTTCATAAGTATCATTAGTTTTGAAATAAAGATGTCAAAAAAGCACAGAAAAATGTATTATCCTTACTGGAACATCTTGTGAGTTTCTATTTTAAGTTTAGATTGTTGCTTCAAACATTATAGAGTGGCACCACTTTTATAAACCCTGTTCTCAGGGAAGTGGAGAACAGGATACTGAATAGGCAACAATGCTTAATTCTCTCTTCCCCACCCAAATACTTCCATAAAACCTTACATACTGTAAATTATGGGAAATAGCAGAACTCAACCACTACAACCACATTACCATTATACATTACCATTGTCTATATAAAGCTGCAGTGTACTTTGTGTCTAGTTTGGATAATAGCCACAACACTCCATCACACTGGCTGATATGGATTAGACTGCTATTTCCACCTTCTTGCCTTTCCAGATGCTGAAGACTGGAGAGAACACAGACACCAACACTTCAGTTCCATGAGGATAAATGAAGCAAGTGCTTCACCTCACTTAGCAATGACCTACATCCATCTGAAGAGCAGCAAGAACATATTGCCAAAGTGCCTTCAAAGTCCTGAGAGATGCTGATTGACTCGAGGCTTAGAGCCTTAGTAAGTTGAGATGGAAGGTCCTTTGGCTCTCTGAAAGTTCCAGATCCCTCTCTTTCAACAGAGTTCAAGCAGAACTCCTTCGAGTCTCTGAGTAAGACTGAACATAAATGAATCACATGCAGAAAACCTTAAACCATTTCAACCCCTTGGCCAGAAAAACCATGCCATGCCTGGAAGCACCAAAGCAATGATTACAGAAGAAAAAAGATTTACTGCATTGTTGTCTAATATAGGTTTTCCAGATATGTGCTTGGAGTCTTTTGTTTGGTGGTTAACAACCATTCCAGTGCTCTGGTCAAAACCTGGGAAAAGACAAAGACTACATTTTACAAAGCCAACCAAGCTAAAGAGAAACTTAATAACCAAGTGTATGCAGCTTCCTAAATTTATTTTACTATTATGGTGTTAAACCTCTGTAAGAAGATGTCATCAGACTACACTAAATTATACTCAGTTTGTTACCTTCAGAAGTTACCTCTTTTGAGAAGTTACACTTCAGTCAAATCTACTTCTCTATGTAATTTCACAGCAAAGAAAGGAATGAAACAAGCTAAATCAGAAGAGGAAAAGTCTGTTCCAAGAGTCATTCTAAGGTAAAGGATGCTGTTTTGAACAGAAACAACAGATTTGCAGCATGTATTTCCTGTCAAAATTTGTTTTCAAAGGAAAATTATGGAAACAACATTATTACTTGATCTGACAGAAACCAAGTTCCTTACAAAGGTTGAATTTATAAATTCTATTTACACAGCAATTTTATACTATTAGCAGCTAGGTTTTTTCCCCTAGTACTTAGGTAATTTCTTGCTCTGCCTCTGTATTATCAATATTCTAGTACTGAGCTTTATTAGCTACTACTGTATACACACCACTATCCTATATTTTGTCCAGCTGCACTCTTCTATATGCTGATATAAGGATACCATTCTAGAACCCCTGATTTTAATGCCAACTCACACTGTAGTGAAGTATAACATGCACACATTTAAGGTTCATACGGGTTAACATTTCAAACGAAATCAGTGTATTTTAAATTAACTTGTTTTTTTCTTCTTAGATTTGAGTATCCACCAATACCCACAACCTGGAAATTTCAAAATAAAGCTGCTGCTTTATTAAAAAAAAAAATTCAACACCTGAGACAAAACTTATAAAACCTCACACCACAAACCTATCTGTTATTACTATTACCTTTGAATCATACATTTAAACCTAGCTTTAGATAATGCAAAAAAGCTACAGAAAAATCAAACATCAAAGTCTAACTCTTAACACTTCCTATGCTTTACAGAGTAGTTTTCTTACTACTGGGAACAAATGTTTCTAAATGTATCTCTCAAATGTACATAAAATGTAAGTTCAGAGCATAAGCAAGTAGGTAAAGTAACATTAAGTCCTTCCATTAGCCTTGGGCAAATTTGAATATAATTCTGTACAACTATTCAGACAAAGCTTTAATTAATTAACAAAGGTGTGGGCAGGCATGGACCTTCTTTTAGAAAGAGTGGGTACCACAGGCTATTAGATACACCGAATCTAGGAATATTACCAAAAGGAAAAACAATGAGAGAAGTATATAGCAGTAGGAGTTGATTGTTTTCAAAAAAGACACAATTCTTTATCACCGCTGCCATATTTATTGTTTTTAAAATACCGCAGAGAGACTATAGAGTATTCCTTAGGAGTCCACATAGAAAAGGGACTGGAAAAGTGAGTTAAAGTAAGGATGAACACAAAGCCTAACAGCATGCATCACATGAGCAGCACAATTTCATCTATGTCACAGAATACATATAGTACAGCACGTATGTGCATAATATAGTGTATACACACTCCAGCAGTGACTATGAATTTGTAAAAGCTGCAGCTAGCAAAGTAAGTTGTTGAGCATGACAAAATACATAAAACGAAGAAGGAAGAGATGCTGATAAATGCAAGCATGCATTAGCTAGGTTTACTCCATTCTCTTATTGCATCTGCCTCATTAGGAGCTTGAAACATTGACTGCTTAGGTGTTTACTATAGAAATATCTAAAAATTCATCAAATCATTGAACACTCCACCGTATTTTGGACTTCCCCAGAATTACAAGGAATTGAGCATAAAAAAATACTAGAAAGCCAAATCCAAAGCACCAACAATTGTTAGTAGTTCTCATTGTAATGGTAGATCTAAGGGCCTTGTTTATCTCAGGCACATTCACACCCTGACTTCTAAGTATATCAAAAACAAAACCTGGAAACTTAAGTTCTAAGTAAGCTATAAGTTAAACACAACAGTGTCAGATAAGGTTTTTAAATTATTTTTAAACATAAAGTTGTCTGTAGTGTTTATTCACTGGCAATGTGATCCTTCAGGGGCAATGAATAAACTGACGTAATTTAGAATCAGCCAGCCAACAATTTTTTTGAAAAAATAGTCTCTTTTTTATTAAAGTCATGGCTAAGCTTGTGATAAGCTTAACTTATAGGAAACTACCTATGAAGCAATGAAAAAAGCCAGAACGTAAAAATATTCACATATTTCTGGAGCTCTTATTTAATTCTTAAAGTTGAGACTATTGCTAAGACTTCAGAGGTAGAAATGGACCTTCTGCAGTGACAACTTAATCCAAAAAAATGGATAAAATTGACATTTTCTCTTGTAAAATGCTACTATAATTAGATATATAGAAAAGGAGAGGGCAGCAATTGCTTCTTCCAATAATATGTTGAAGATCTCTGGTCTCTTTCAGTCATGAGCAAAACATTAAGCTACAAAAAACAAATCAAAATTTGGAAAAGAACACTGCCCTTGCTCATTTTCATTCCTTCCTTTATCCTTTGTGTTGCTACTTCTGCATTTTTTCCATTTGAAAATCATATCCTTAGCCTTTCTTGAAATTCAAGTCCAATTTGAGGTTACATTAGGAAAAGGGAAAGAAAAAAAAGAAGAATCTTACCACTGTATTGCATTGTAGCTCCCAAATATGAATCAATAATTGATCCCAGTAGGCCAGCTGCTGCACCAAACACAATAATGGGCCATTGTGGAGCAGATATTTCCAGATCAGTCACAAAAATGAGTTGTGTTATGAAGTAGGCTATACCTACTGCCATGCCCCCAAGCAAACTTGAGAGCAGGCCTACTAAAGTAATTGCTCCATTAGTACCTAAATCAAACAAAACAAAGCTGATGTAAAAACTTTTTTAGACTTGCATTTGTTCAAATGTTTTACATGAAATCAAAACTCTTCATAGTTATCTTCTCCCCTTTTATCCACAAGACTCTGCTACTGCAGTTTTTATGTACAATTCCCAATATGCTGTTGAGAAGATTAACCTGAACCATTACAGCCTACTACCACTCTTTTCCTGTTTCTAGGGCTAGTTACCTAGAAATAGTCACTAGCATTAAATTAAATAAAACCAGACAGCACACCTGTCTTATTGTCACCTGGTATTTGCCTGCTGTAAGTGAGGGTGGGGGTGGGATAATAAAAACAGATTTACTCCAAAAACACAGACCTTGAGATGTGCAAGTTATTAAAGTAATGCCTCTTTAAGAAGAAGTATAGCAAGACATAGTTTACCAACACATTTCAAAAACAGAAGAAAATCTGAAGAATGCATAAAAAGGTAAAAATAATTCCCATGGATTTAAATCCTATCCAACAAGATCTGTAACTGAACAACATGCCAGCAAGACCCAAAAAAAGACACTATGCTTTAAGGCAGCAATGGCATCCATTGCGGAGAGAAGGTTTGACAGACACAAAGTTCACTTGAACACCCTTGGTAAGATATTAAAGGAAATGAGTGATTTGGTTAAGAAGTGAATTTTCTGTATTGTCTGTATGAATATATATATTCTACCAATTAAAATATTAAAGTCTAAAAAATGAGTTGATAACTTGTATTATCTATATTATTAGCAGCATAAACACTTAATATTGCCAGAGATGAGAAGCGACAGTGTTCAGAATTATTTTAACTCCACGGATGCTATGTTGGTGCACCTCACCAATGAGATGCAGAAGAAACACAAGTATATTCCATTTCAGAGAATACAGTCCTGGTAGCATTTTCTAATCCTGGATTTCTGATGTTTGTTTTTCTTGGTCTCTCTTGGAAATTTTCAAGCTGGATGCGTAATTCAAAACAATTAACTAAATACTAAGAACATGTAGAACAGTTAACACCTTACCTACTGGAACTTGTTCCCAGGTTGTAATCAATCTTGGTTTGCTTTTACTCATAACACTACCAATCTCTGAAGCCCATGTATCACCAGAAGAGCATGCCAAAGCTCCCAAAAGGGATAAGCACATCCATGATGCTGTGTATTCCTTTGAAAAGTCAATAGGAATTTCACCTGGTCCATTTTCTATCATATATAAGAGAGCCAGCTCAGTGGGAACACCACCATTACAGAATACTTGAACCCAGTTCCTCTGTCCACCTGAAGTAATAAAAACTAAATGTCAGTAATTTCAGGCAACAGTAATTGACAGACAACAGCATGAGACAAAAGCAAAATGAAATACACATATATAAAATTAAATTTCAAAAGACACGTTCCATACGGAAGCTATATGGCAGTTTATTAAACAGAGGAGAAGCAAAAGCAAAGTCACTTGCTAATGTTCACAGGGATAAGGATGGAGGGGAGTCACAACAGTGTTCCCTACTCTGGATGTGACATCTGACCGTCTGAAAGGAACAAGAATATACAGTATGTATTCTCCATAAGGGATTTGAAAGAACTAAAGTATTTTGTCTTACCTTCTTTGTATTCTGAATCTATTTTCTTCTTTATATCTTTTTTCCATTTAGTAAGTTTTGAAGAAGTAACAAAGAACACAAACAAAGATGAGAAGAAACTGTAATTTGCAACTGTAAGGATAAATCCAACAACCAATCCTATGAAGAAAAAAAGTATATAAAGTTCTGCCCTGTAACAATCCTTGGTTTGCAAAGCAATTAAGTATTTTGCATTTTTTGAATACAAAGAGTATCTTCATGGTACCTACAATAATCCTGTGGTAAGAGATTCTATTGCTAAATTGCTAATTTAATTGCTACTGTTTGTGTGATTTTTAAGACCTTCTTTTGTCACAAATCAATAATACAGTGCAAAAATAAAAGCACAATAAAGAAAACCAAAATCCAAAGGATATATAATTGAAATTTAAGTACTCTGCCCAAAGAATATTATTACTTGTATACGGGGCAGGTATACAGCTATGGCTGTGCCTCCATCAGCAAGTTTATCATCAGTTTAGGTATCAAATCCCACACCCAAGGTCTCTAAGATAATTGCTTTAACCCTCCTCCATATCTCAGCAGATACTGCTTCTGCCTTCTGTCCTTCCTTTTTCAGTTTCTGATTTTTAAGCCATCTTTTTATTTCTGTAATTTTTTTAAGTATTTGAGCTCCTGGATATGGTTCATTTTTATGTCTCCCTTCAAAAAGGAGATCTGGTTTCACTTGCTACTATGAGATCACAATTCTAAACGACTGAAAGAAAATTGGCTGCACTTAGGGCAGATACCAATATAAGCTGGCTAGCAGAACTATTATATTGAGGTAAAAACAAAGAAGTGAAAAAGTTTTTTTTATTTAGAAAATGCTCCCCTTAACTCTCAGAACAAGATTTGCAAAATGGGTGACATCGGAGGAAAAGGTTTGACAGTCCATTTCATTCCACTGAACATCAATTCAGACAATGTCACAAGACAAGAGTGAATCACCTCACCCAGAAATCTTGCATCAAATTTCAATAAACACTATTGTACACTATGCTGGACTTTTCATCATGTGATCAAGAAAAACTTTGTTGAAATGTTCGTTTGATGTAGAGATTTAATTTTCTTATTTTTGGCAGGCCAAAAAAATTCCTAGAACCGGTTCTATTACCGTAAGGAGAACCATATTCTCTTAACTGGTTTCCCCCCGGGAAGGTAAGCTGCTGACATGGATCAGTTTTTGGGTATTTCTTTGCCACTACCTCCGCTATTTCTTTAATTCTCTGTGAATCCATCTATATGTGAAACCAAAACATGCTATTTAACTGTATACTGTACTGAAGTTTACAAGAATCTTCTAGGTTTATATAAATCTAATGACAGTATTAAATTAATTACAGACAGCAGCACAAAATTAACTTGCCTGTTTAAACAGGCATGAGAAAAAAATCAGTATGATTTTAAGGTATGTACACTTACGTTTATACTTTTACTATAATAGAACTAGATAGCAAAGTCTTAAATTACAGACAATAAAAAGGACCTTAATTTAGTTTACTAAATAGTTAGTTTAGTAATCTCAGAAAAAAACATACCTCCCAATGCACCACTGTGATCAAGACTCTTCCTCTTAAAACCCTGTGTAGCAATAATTAGTGGAACCAAGACTGAAAAAAGCCAGCGCCAAGGAGAAATGGGCCGCAAAGTACCTGATAAATCAAATAACAGGGTTACAGATGATCCTTGTAAACCTTTTTAATACCTTCTAATATATACTTAGAGTCTGATCTTAATAGAGATTAAACCTTTTAACCTTTCAGAAGGATACTCTTATGAGCAGAATACCAAAGTATGTGCAATTATCTACTCAGATTTTCTATTCTGCTCTCAAAGGAAAAATACATTGCATGAACTAAAGTTAATTACCCAAAATTAACAAAATGTGACAAGAAATGGAACAAACATAGTGATATTTTCCATGTTAAAAAGGATTTAGAAACTGCAAAAAGTAACATTCAAGATGTTAAGACCACCTGAAACCTGGTTTGGATAGAACAGAGAAGTTCAGGTTTTAGGAAAAAACATCAAACATACAGCTACAATAAGGAATGTAGAGTTCAGTTTCAGTTATGTATAAAATTAAAATTACAGTTAAATAAAACATTAGCATTGCTCTCATGCAAAGACAATGCAAAGCAACTTTAAGTAAATAAATCAGTGCAAGAGCACTACTATAGCACTAGTAACTGTAGGAACAAAGTATTGTTACTACTACTAGTTGTATTTTCGATGGAGTTTCAGAAAATATGCTAACAATAAAGAAATTAACTATACTGTCAATGGTCACTAATTCTTTTTAGCATTGTAACAGAAGGAAACTTAGTACAATATATTGGAAGCTTTAACTTGTTTTTCAGGCTATCCCAAATAGCAGTATTTTTAGAAAAATAATTCTGGTTCATCAAAACCTTATGCTCATGGCCATGAAAGCAAACAACTTTCTCCATCCCTTTTTTCATCATTTATATATTCTGGATTATTGCAAGGATGTGTCAAATATTGTCACTTCATTTTTCATGCTATCAATTAGAATTTCATCACTATGTTAATAGAAGGATTGCTCTTACTTGGCTGACAGAAGACTCCAGAAATAGTTTCAAGTCTATGTGGAGAGAGGACATCAGCATGTATATAAAATACCTAATGACTGTTTTTCTACAGCTTTAATACCACTACTTTATCCTTTTTATTGTATTTTGAAAAACTTACCTATTTTGTTATATATTGAAGTGCTTAGCTGAGCTGCAGTGATACTCTTTGCTTTGCTTACTGGCCAACAAAGTTTAATTGAACTGAGCTTTCTATGTCATGGCTACTCAAAACACCTGATTGTAGGTCATTAGTATTCTTACAGAGCCAAAGTTTGCAATATATTGCACGGTTTAAATCTACTAATTCCTTACTTACATATGAAAGCAATTACACATAATCAAATCTTCTGTATTTAGAAAGTATACTGCTTTTTGGGAACTGAAGAGAAATAAATTATTTCAGGTCTGGTATTAAAATCTATGTAAAAATGGCTCATTTGTTATCCTGCTCATTATACAGAAAATAAAGCCAACTTAAAATGTTCATGGAAATTAGTAAAACCCCAAACTTGCTTCACAACAACTGCTTTTAGTGGTAATCTTCACTAACAATTTTTAAATTTTAATGTTTAAACCACCAAGACAGACTAGTTGAACAACTCTCAAACAAAAAAAATCCTCATTTTCAAACCACAAATGGCTGACTTTTACAAACAAAAGTAACTGAAAAAAACCCCCCAACTTACTTTCTCCTCAAAATATCTACAGTGCCTTCTAAAATGCTTTTTCCTAAGTTTCCAGTTTGTTGCCTTTGGTTAGTCATTCAAGTTATTATAATCTGAAATTAAGCAAGCTTGCAGAACAGGAAAATAATATCTTACTCAGCTGTTGTAATTCCACCATTCCATAAAGCACTAGTACCCACAGCAACTTGTCTTCTAAGGAGACAATTTATCATCAATGTCTTAAATGTAATTAATTCCATCTAAAATTCTAGAACACTCACTAAAATAAAGGAAGTTAATAAAGAATTTGTTATTATCCAGTTAAAAGGTATGCTATTTTAATAACAAAAGACTAAATAAATTACTGCCTTAGCAGCAAGATTCTTAGAGCCTTTATAATTTAGCACCTCATTTTGACTTAAAATTGGAACACAGATTTTATTGCAAATTATGCCAAAAGTACATCTTGTAAAAAACTGAAATTTAAAAGTCTGAAATTATTTCTTACTACTGAAGTTTAACAGTCTCCCATCTTTGTTATCTTAAGAGACAAAAAAAGATATTGAGTATATCCTGAACTACACTATTTACTGTGACAGAATTTCACCATCAAAAAAGGCCAAGAAAGATAACTCACTGGGTGAAAAGTACTGTGACCACTTTATGAAACATCGGGCCTATCAGTTCTTCTGGGCTTGACTGAAGGCTTTTAATAGCAAGATTTCAAGCGAGTTTTTGTTCGAAAAACGCGCACACTTTTAAAAAGTAAAGCCAATAGTTAATGTAAGTTTTGAACTAAAAATCTTGAGAAATTATTACATCTCCTATACAAATACAAGACGTCACAAATCTTGCATTAAAGCAAGCCTCAATCTTATAAAAGATAGATATCACACAGGCACAGCAGCTTGTCTTGCTGAAGAGCTAAACATGATGGATTTCAACAAGCACTTTTGTGTTAACAGTACCCCGACCTTCACACATACACAGGCTCCTTGGTGCAAAGCAGGACAAACATGCCCATGAAATCACAGTAAAACACTCACTGCAAGCACAAAGATTCACAAGACAAAAACTTCTATGTACTGAAAAGCCCCATTGCCACAGGAGGTGAGCAAAGGAGTCTTGCAGAAAAGGGTTGACTCAAAAATTCAGAAGATCAGCACCAGCTGTGTATGAAGAGACCTCCAGTGCTGTGGTCTGGTACTGCTTATCACAAACCAAGGCAGCTCTTAGTGTAAACTTGAGTGTGAACAGTACCACAACACAAAGAGTTTCCTTTCACTTGGCTAACAAACAGAATTTTCATCTTTTCAAGGACACTTTTAAGCTAACGCTTTTGTATTTCCTTAAAGAGGAAAAAAGTATTGGTCTTAAATTTTTCCTAAATGTAAGTAGATAAGACTAAAATAGAACACACTCATTGGTTTATTATGGATTCTTCAACACTCTACCAACATTTTGGTCACTGTTTGGTGCTTAAGCATTATTATAAATTGTAAATTAATAAAAGTATGTCTGTAATATTTTTGTATTTATGTTAAGGACTGTGAATTCCATCACTTTTATGGGCTGAACCCATTAAGCCCAGTAACTACTGTACATTTCATTCACCTTCTCAAGCTGAGGTCTTTACACAGTCTCAGGGCAAATGAACAACAGAAGTTGTATGTCCTTCTTGTTCCATAATCATTTGCTACAAAAAGGAGGATTAGTCTGCAGTCTCCTCCTTTCTATTAGTCCCGACCCTGATTTACCTGATTCCAGGTCTCTCCACTCTACGCTGTCAATTCTCAACCTATCAATATCTCAATATCTATTCTTAGACAGAAGGGTGTTGCCGCAGGGTCTCTTTGATTTTTTGATTCTTTTAATTTTATAGATATTAGAAATTATTGTAGATCTAATGTATTAGTAATGTAACTTTAGTAGCTGAATGTTTATACCCCATGACCCCTATCCTAGCAACCCTTAGAATTCCTTAAAGCTGTTTAGTCTGTATTTCAAGGTAGAATTGCAGAAAAACACCATGAAGCCTGAACCACAAGATAAAGACAGGGACAGAAGGACCTCCAAATCTGAAGCTTTGGAAGGCCTCCAAGGACCTGACGTGCTGTGAAGAAGACAATAAAGATGAAGAAAGGGTCCTGATACCCCAGACCCAATTCCCGAGGGGCCGTGGAGAGGGTGGTTTGGGGGCAGGACTGGGGGAAATAGCAAAATGGGATTGGATAGACACTATTATAAAAACCTGTAATTTAGTTGTGTGATAGAGAATTCTCATGAATGTATTCCTGTGAGCCGGTGTT
>WBMV01000666.1:0-196154 GCA_013396655.1 Campylorhamphus procurvoides | reverse complement strand
GGGCCCAGCCCGGGCTGGCACAGCGCTGCTCGAGGCTCGCTGGGAGGAGGTGAGGGTCGGGGAGCGGAATTCCCGGTGGGATTCGTCCCGGTGGGGTTCGTCCCGGTGAGGTTTGTCTCCATGGGGTTATCCCGGTGGGGTTCGTCCCCATGGGGTTGTCCCGGTGGGGTTCGTTCCGGTAGGATTTGTCCTAGCGGAGTTATCCCGGTGGGATTCGTCCCGGTGGGGTTATCCCGGTGGCATTCGTCCCGGTAGGATTTGTCCTAGCGGAGTTATCCCGGTGGCATTCGTCCCGGTAGGATTTGTCCTAGCGGAGTTATCCCGGTGGGATTCGTCCCGGTGGGATTCGTCCCGGTAGGATTTGTCCCGGCGGGGTTTGTCCCCATGGGGTTATCCCGATAGGATTTATCCCGGTGGCATTTATCTTGGTCGGGATTCTCCTGGTCGGGTTGTCCGCGTGGGATTTGTCCGCGTGGGATCTGTCCCCATGGGATTTGTCCCCGTGGGATTTATGCCGGTGGGGTAATTAGCCCCGGCTCGATCCCAAAATTTGCCGGAATTCTCGCCCTTGGGAATCTGCTCATTGCCCTTTGAGGG
The DNA here is from genome assembly GCA_013396655.1 of Campylorhamphus procurvoides. NCBI lineage: Eukaryota > Metazoa > Chordata > Aves > Passeriformes > Dendrocolaptidae > Campylorhamphus > Campylorhamphus procurvoides. Next base: position 195,557 of record WBMV01000666.1, on the reverse strand, counting down.
GTTTGCTGCTTTCTACGATGTCTCCGGGGACTTTATTTGCCCCTTTTAAATAATTTATTTGCTTTAATAGTCACATTAAATAAAGATAAGAACCCCCATTATTTGTTTGGGGGAACACCTCTGAAAGAGCTGGAGCTGTTGTGTCACATCCCGTGAAATCTGTGCCCTGAAAGTGATGGGGGGATGTGTATGATTAGTACGCATTTTTGGGAGATAACAGGGTCTGTTTGGTGGCTTTGTGGTCTAACGTAGCTGTAGATCAGTATATCTCCCCACTGTCCTCACCAGGTGCTCTGTGGGGCCGGCATGGGCTTTCTGGTCCTTAAATATTTGATAGCAGAGGGGTGAGGTGTGGTCTGGGACAAATCCCCAGGGTTGGTGGTGTCACAGAGAATGTGTGGAAAAAACCCGGATCTAATTCCAACAGGTCAGTTTAGGAAGCTTTTAGGCCTGCAAGAGTCACAAGGCAAGGCTGGCCCTTGCTGTCCTGCCAGGTGTTTCCAGATGTCTTGGCCTGCCTTGGGTCTCAGGCACGCTGGGTTCTGGCTGGTGAGCTGCTTTGGGTTTGTTCCTGTTTTTATTTAAAGGTGAAAAGGTAATGCAGGTGTTGTGTTTAACGCTGGCTGTGCTGTGAATATAGAATTGTGGAATGGTTTGTGTGGGGAAGGGACCTTAAAGATCATCCAGTGACACCCCCTGCCATGGGCAGGGACACCTTCCACCAGCCCAGGTGGCTCCAAGCACCTCCAGCCTGGCCCTGGACACTTCCAGGGTTGGGGTAGCCACAGCTTCTCTGGGCACCCTGTGCCAGGGCCTGCTCACCCTCACAGTAAAGAGCTTCCTCCAATATCTGACCTACTGTCATTTAATTTGAGTATTTTTCATTAGCTGGTGATAAGTACATCAGATTCTGCATTAAACTGTACTGTCAAACATGTAAACCAGTACACATTCCACGGTTGCCTCTTTTGAGGATTTTCTAGCTCAAGTCAACACTGTGCAGTGCCAGTGTTAACTTGGACGAGGCTCAATTTAAACAAAGCCCCAAAATAAAGAGTGCACAGCAGTGTTTGCCTGGTGCAATCAGCTCAATTACCAGCTGGAGAAAAGTTGACGTAGCTTCACTTTTCTACTCTAAAGCATTAATCAGCAAAACTTAAGCTACATAGCAATGCTGAGACCACCTCAGTTTCAGTTCGAGGGATGAACTCACTCACTGGTGCATCATGACACCAGTAAAGAACCCAAATACTCAGAAAATACAGGTGAAGAGAGTTCAGGTGTTTTGGTTTGGTTTGGGTTTTTTTATTTGTTTGTTTTTTCCCCTCACCTAATTACCTCTCTTTAAGGCTTTGGACTTTGAAACAAGTCGTTTAACGCGAGGTGATTAAACCAATGATCCCCTTGTGCCCTCCCTTTTGGCTTTGGAGAGACTTTGTGTGTCCTCGGGGAGGTTTCTAAAGACCGGGGGCTCAAGGAATTTTATCCTTGACTTTGTGTTCTCCCTTCCTAAAGCTGGAAAACCAATGTGAGGAGTTTTTTTTGAGGTGAAGCTTGCAGTGTAGTCATAGTCCAGTTTTGTTTGGGTTTGATTGTCTAAACAGCGTTGTGGTTTTGTTTGATGTCAGCTTCACTCCATCTCTGATAGCTGAAGGTGTTTCTTTTGTTGTTGTTGAGGCAGGGGTGGTTATTAGCTGGAGCACCTACTGAAATAGAAGAAAGGGTTAATTAAAAGATTACCTAAAATACAGACTCAGTGTAAACTCTGAAGTATAGTAGATTTCTAGATATTGTGTTTTTATCCATGTGGAATTTGCTAATCTCCGTTTGTAGGTAATCTTGTCATTATCTGTGAATGTCTATATTTTAGAGTAATAACCTGAAAAATGCTTTTGAACTGTGGTTATGTCATTAAGATTATTGCAAAATATTAGCACAAATGTAATTACTTCCTATTAAACTAAAGTGAAAAGATGAATAATTTGCCAATTAAGCCTTATAGTCTCTAAATCAAATAATTTCATTCCTGCTTTTACCCTGAGCCCCTTAAAACAGAGTTTTAATTGGGTTTTCTGTTGAGTACACACACAGGCCCTGCATTTGGGAATTAGGTTAATGGCTTAGATTTGATTTTGAGTTTAGTGGATGAGGTTCAGCTGATGAAAATCAGTAAAAACAGTCAACTAGAGATAGAGATGTGGGTATACTATATATTTTTTGCGTGATGTTGGGGTTTAACATCATCCCTATAATGTCTTTATTAGCACTGAAAAATGTTATTTCTTTTAACCAAATAATTTATCAAAGTTTGACAAAATTCATGTTTCTACTTCTTAAAGGGATTGCTTTAAGGATGGCTTTGAATGTGGGCTTTTTTGTATTTATCTTTTCCATAAACCACCTATTTTGCTTCCATAAAAGCATAACACAAGCTTTTCTCCTACCAAAACACAGTGAGCTTACTGAATTTGTGAAATCAGCTTATGATCACAAATCACTAAATGGCACTACTGATGTTTATATTCACCTAATTTCATGTGCTTCTCTTTGTCTCGGGGTTTCTCCTTTGCACGTTTGCAAGAAGGCACAGAAGTCACTCCCTTAGGAAGTTAGGCTGAGTTTTCACATTGTCAGGTCCTACTTGTTGAAAATTATGTGTGTGTGTGCTTTGGATTATGAAGAATTATTACTATTACTACTGTGTTTTTCTCCAAATCACTGAAAAGACCATCCAGCTTCTCACCCAGGAGTCACTAAGAAATTGTAGGCTGACTGTAGTGGTCAGCTTTTTCTCTGCATCTCCCCTTGGGGAACATTGGAAACCCTCACTGGAAGCTTTGGTGAGAACTGAACACTTGAGTGGCTTAGACCTTTTTTTACCTTGTGTCCTTCTTCCACTCCATTGCTCACATATAACTGGTTTCAGGTGGGCCATTTAGGTTCAGGTGCTAAGCCATACATCCTGTAGGATCAATTTTAGTTGTATCCTTTATGTAGGATCAGTTTTAGTTCTGCTAAAACACAGTGAGCTATTGGCTTCCAGTTACATCTGTTGTACTTTCTGCTTTTCTTTTGTGTGTTCCCCTGTCTTGCCTTTATCCTTAACTCTTTAATTACTCTTTTTTGTGGAAATGCAAGCTACAACTGACTTAAGTTGAAAAATCAGCATACAGAAAGCTGGTTTTTGTGCAGGCTTCATATTAGTAAAGGCTTAATTTAAGTCAGTTCCATGTGGATTTTTTATCATATTTCAACAACTGTCAAATTTTTGCACATTTGGGATTACAGATTCTGTTCTTCACCTTTCTCATTGCTAAATTAATAAAGAAGAGCAACTACAGAGTAAATTACATTTCTACTAGTTCTTGAATTTTCAGATGTCAGTCCAGGTCACTTCTCAGGGCTTTCACCTTCTCTCTGTGCCGGGCCCCACCACTGTAACCACTTTTTGAAGCTCTAAAAGAATCTTTGCACAGAGTGTTTGCAAAGCTACCCTGTTGAACGTTTTCAGTCATTTTACATGACCACAGAATTTATTTTAAGTAGGAAGCACTTCTCAGCAGTTTTTAATCATGACATTAGGTGTAATCAAGCAGCAGATTAAAGGAGCCTTGATAGAATGTTCCCAGGTTTTGGTCAGTGATTATTTTAATTACACAATGGAAAAGTTTGCCTTGCTTTGCAGCGTCTAATTGGAGGAGGAGTGACTTCAGAGGTACCTCTATGTGGGGGAATGTAAACTTCCGTAGATTGATTAAAATAGACAAACAATATTGCAAATTCTTCCACTTGGTGAAATTTAATGGAAGACTTTGTAGTTCCTTTCTAAGGAGTGATGAGATGTACTCATTCCGTAAGGACAGCCTGTTCCCCACCAAGCAATTACTGACCCTTTCATCCCATCTGAAGAGAAGCTTTTAAATAAATTAGAGGTGCTCAGAACCTAAAATTCATCTGCCATGAGAGTTTTCTTGAAGTGCTGCACATAAGCCATGTTTACTTGTTTTCTGGGGCTCATATCAAGCTTTTAATTTTAAATCACTTACTGCAAATCATAGTGATTTGTCAGAGGGACTACAGGTTCTTCTAAGTGATTTTGATTATTTCATTTGTTTTTGAAAGTTTGCATACCTGTCAAGATGACATTGACATCCTGCTGTCTGGATTTTTCCGTATGGTAATAACAGTAACTTTTCCACAATATTACATTAAGAGTTGTATATGCATTTAAGACAACCAGGTAATGATGTTGTTTTTTTGGGTTTTTTTTAAATACAGGAAAACCCTTGTAATTTTGTAAGTGGAGTTCTCTTTTATAAATATGTGAGTATTCAACATGTTATCTAGGCCTCCTGTAAATTCTTAAAGGGAATAAGCTGTCAGTCCTCAGTAGCCACTGATGTAATGGGTATGGTGGAAAATGCTTTGAGCCTGTTTCATATATGAAATTACTTTATATAGAATTTTTATTTCATTATAATTTTCTTATGAACTGCTGCCTCAGGGATTGGTGCAAATCATAGCTGTCTAGTTTATCAGACTTGCGAGGAAACAGCTTTTTGTAAGGTGCCCCTGCACTGAAGAGCAAAAATCTGATGTTTGTGAAAATTTTAATTTTGTGCCTCTCCTTTTTTTTTTTTTTTCCTAAGCTCTTGCCCATTAGTTTAGGATTGTTAAATAAAGCATATAGCTCTGTTTTTCTAGAGGTAATATATTCTAAAAGATATTTCCAATATAAACTGGCCTTTACAATAAACCCCAAAACTTTCAATTACTTTCTCTTCTGATAACATCACCAGAGAAGTGTGGTGTTCGGATTTTACAGGAATTGGCTGTACTGGAAAATTTGTTTGGTATAAATTAATTTCACTGTAATGTTATTCATGCTGGTCTTGGTTTGAGTCCAGCAAAATACTGCCATGTAGTTAAGTTTTTCTTGCAGTGGGATGTGGGTTTTGTGATGTGTAATTACTTCTCTATTGTTACTCTCTCAAGTACCACCAGTATATATTGGAAGCAGTAGGTAGACATGCACAGTACGGTTTTCAGAAAGAGTTTGAGGTATTACCACAGTGCTGAAAATAAAGGGAAGACACAGGAGAATTGAGATTCAGAACACTTGGGATAAATGTGTCCTTGAGATAAGTAAATTTTTTTCTTTTTCTTTTCCTAGCGTGGGCATTTCAGTTGCTTGCTCTGTTCAGAAATGTAAATAACTGTGTTTTGTCTTTCACATTCTAATTTGATATGCTTTTCTCTTGTTTCTCAAAATACATTTTTTCTTTTTTTCCTGTGCAGTTTTTTGTAACTGAAGGAAAATGATGGAAGAGAGTGGAATAGAGACAACTCCACCTGACACGCCCCCACCAAGCACAGCAGAGGCTGCTGCTGCTAGTGCTGCTGCTGAAGCACCTGTCTCGTCAGGTACAGAAACGTTTGTTCGTGTCTTTTGAAGTACTACAATTAATCCAAAATGTTGCAATCAACGTAATTACAGTTCTCTTCTCCAGGCTACTTGGAAGAATTTAAATTGTTTTTTAATCATGGAAGTGTGATCCTTATCTTAACATCTGACACAGAGAATATTTTAAACATTTTTTTATTCTTGAAATTATTTTATGAAGTCATGAGGATGCACTTGTGGTTTTTAAAGATGCAGGGCCAGGAAAATAATACCTTCCACCAGAGTGCACAGTTAGATGAGCAGCGTAGTAGGGAGTTAAAAACAAAGCAAATTTGCAGACTGATAGAGGATAGTGGTAAATGTGGATAATCACCTGGATTTTAATATTCGTAGAATCACAGAATGGTTTGGATCGGAAGGGATGTTAAAGCCCATCCAGTGCCACCCCCTGCTATAGGTAGGGACACCTTCCACCAGCCCAGGTTGCTCCAAGCCCCGTCCAGCTTGGCCTTGGACACTTTAGGGATGAGGAGCCACAGCTTCTCTGCGCACCCTGTGCCAGGGCCTGCCCACCCTCACAGTCAATTCCTTCCTAATATCTGATCTAAACCTGCCCTCATTCAGCTTAAAGCCATCACTCCTTGCCCTGTCCCTAATGCCCTTGTCAAAAGTCCCTTTCCAGCCTCCTTCGGGTACTGGAAGGTGCTCTAAGGTCTCCCTTGTTAGAGGGGGTAATCATAGTGCTTTATCTGATTTTTCAAGATTCTCAATCCCATATTTGAACACCAGACATTTAATCTTTTGGCACATCTGGAACTGTTGATTCAGATTGGTGCAGTGGATCCCTGGGGGCATGCAAGGCAATTCACTTGGCATGGGAAGGAAACACTGGAACTGTTCTTTCCTATCCTCATCTGCCTGTGGAAGAAGTCACTCTTCCTCTTTTTTATAAGCCCCCCTCAAGTACTGAAAGACTCCTGTAAAGTGTCACCAGAGCCTTCTCATCTCCAGGCTGAACAGCCCCAACTCTCTCAGCCTCTCTCCGTAGGAGACTAAAACAGATCTGTCAACAAACACTGTTGGAAGGCACATAGAAGACATGGCTGAAGATTTAAGGAAATAAGCATAGGACAAATTACACAGGGGGCTTGCTATACGGTTTCATGAAAGTCCAGATGTTCCTAATGTGTCTCAGGTTATGATTTTTCTAAATTCTGTTTCAAAATACACAAATAGCGTATTGTCAAACACTAAAGGATGAATATACTGAGAAAATCTGTCCTCAGCAGTAAGTGACTTCTTTAATAAAACCAGTGTTTTAATTGAAATTGTAGAAATATAACCTCTGATGGAGAGGTTGCTTTAACTAGGTTCTGGAGTAGGATTGCAGAGATACCACCAAACAGATGAAATGTGTTCACTGCCTCATTCATAGGCAAGCAATTGCAGCAAAGAAACTGGAGCCAGAGATGCACAAAGTGCTACAGGATGTCACCAATGTGGTTAATTTTACAGAAATGTTCTTCAAGTAGTAGATTCTTTTACAGTATTGTGACCACAAAATACTTCTTTTGAACTGCACAGAGATCTGCTGGTCGTCATTGGCAAGGTGTTGAAGAGTTGTTGTTGGACTTCATGTTGACAATGAACTTTTTTTTCTTTTACAAAAAGAATTGCTGATGCTTTCTGTGGTAACAAGTGGCTGCAGCAGTGTGTTACCTAGTAGATACTTTCAGAAAAATATGCACTCATAATTTGTCCTTTCAAGGTAAAGGTGGCATTTTAAGGAGTGATACAGGAACAGCTTTTGTAAGAAAGTCATGCTTTTGAGAAAGCATTTTGAAAACTGATATTTGGAAATATTTCCATCATTATACATTCCTGTTGCCAAAACGAATGCAAGTGTTGCATAAGAACTGTCAGATCTGTACATATAAACGTGGAAAGAGAATTTCCTGACCTGTGTAAATATCTTCTAAACAGTTTCAGTGGGATTTGAACCTGCTTGTTAGAAATGTGAAAATATAGCATGTTCATTTTGCAAGAACAGCTGATTGACATCAGGGAAGATGAAAATTTTTCTAGCTGAATTTCAGGGAAAACTTGTGCATGGTTGATGGGTGGGAGTGGAAAATGAATAGCATGATGGCAGCAAATGCAGCCAATGATGCACTTCTTCCATTTGGGTCTGTGTATCTTTGTGAGGTGTCTTTTTCAGCCATAGTAGCCCCTAAAGCCAAGTAGCAAAATAGGTTAAACACAGAACCAGACCTTCAACTTGCTGCATCGTGAGGTGTTAAACCAAGATGTAAAAATTACTGAGGTTTCTTCAATTGCACCATTCACAGTAAAAGTTACTACCAATAATTGTATTATATGGTCTGTTAATCATTATAAATTTATTATTATACTGATAGTATATTAATATAAGAATTTTCAGTGGGAACAGAAAAGTTGGTAGTATTAAAAAATTAATTACTTTTTATTCATCTTTATCTCATGCTTTCTAAACTTTTGTTGTGGATGTTTTGTAATATACATAACATACTAGTGCAATGGTGCATGTAAATAATCTATAAATAAATAAACTTACATGTGAGAGTGCAAACTCAATCTTTTTTCATTGATAGGTATGTGTGATAGAGTTTGGAGACCACAGCATTAGTGTGATTTGCATATCATTTGACTAAGATTGATGTTTAAGCTGAGGTCAGTGAGATGCCAAAGTTGATCCAGCATCTTACTGCTATCAAAAATGGTAATTTCTGTTTTTATGTTTTAGTTTCTTCTTGAAGATGGCAGTGTCCAGCATCATCAATATGCCTTTTGATAAACAAGTTACTCGAAAAGAGTAACTAGAAACTAGTAGCTAGAAATTGGAGGTAGATCTCAACTGCTCTAAATTCAGTAACGAAATGTTGACTCATCTTTTTAAGTTTATGACAAATAGGGCCATGCAGGAAAAAGAGATGTCTTACGAAGATTCTGTTGCCAAAGGTTGAGTGCAGTGGGTAATGTATGAAAACACAAACAGAACTAAAATTCAGTTTGAAGGGAAAAAAACAAACTGGGTCAAAACTTCTGAAATACCTGCCCAATTGTATAACTGAATTTCTAAGATTAAGGCTTAGCATTTCTAAAATTTTTTCTCTTTCTTTTTTCCCCCTAGCTTTGTCCAGTCCCCTCTCTACATCGACCACGGTGTCTCCTCCTGCAGGCTCGCCACCATTGCCAGCTGGCCTGTCCCCAGTTCCTTCTCCTCTGATGACTTCGACTTCTCTTCCACTTGTGCCTTCTACAACGTTGTCTACTCTTGCACCATCTCCAAGTCCTGTCTTGCTTCCTTCTGCGCCTTCAGCCTCTAGTACTCCTGTGTCCCAGTTCTGTGCTGTCCCTCCATTAGGCTGTACTGCTGGCTCTGGTCTCCCTGCACCTCCTGCTGGTCCCCCTATGTCAGGATTTGCCATGTCTTCAAGCTATGATATCACCAAGGGTCACGCTGGTCGAGCACCACAGAGCCCACTGATGCCTTCATTTTCTGTAACTCCAATCTCAGGTAACTCTTCTTTTATATGACTTTCTGTTTGTGGGACAGGATGAGGGATCTCCTGCTTGGCTTTTTTTTCGCCCTTTTGCTAATTCAGCTTCTTTATTATTCTGGATACACTTCATTAACATAGTTGTATTCAGAAGAAGAGATAATAGCCTTTAAAATACAGTCATGGTCTAGGACAGAGAGTGCCCACTTTAGTGCAGTTCTGATAGCATTCAGCTTCACAGAAAAATCTTTGAGAACTTTATTTTTTGTTAACTTGCACAGGAAATCCTGGCTGAACATACATATATAGTTTTTGTGCAGCTTGGAGAGCCACGTTCAGCTGTTTTATTTCCCTAGAATGATATATCTCGGGCTGTACTCTCATAATTTTCAGGGTTTTGTTCTCAAAATCCATCTACCACAAGCTGTTCGTTGCATGACACCAGCTTCTTTTTTGCTTGCTTCCAGCCACTAAATTGCATTAGAACATCTAAAAACACATCCCTTCCATGCAAGCAATTGCTGTGGTTGCTGAATTGATGTCATTTTCAGCTAGTGGAATGGAAACTTGGCTCTTCAGCTGCAATTGGGACAGGCTTTTACTATTACTGGTGATATCTCTTTTAAGCAGTTTTAGGGTATTAGGAAAATGTCTATAAAGAGCAGTGTAAAATAAAAATAACTCTTGATTAAGGCTAGTGTTGGAAGATCTGTTAAGACAGCCTTGAGTAATGGGACAAAGGCTTGTGCTTTATTTTTCTACTGTTTAGTTTCTTCTGTTTTCCTTTAAAATATGTAAAGCTTCCTCCTTTTTCTACAAATACTAATTTCCAGCACTCAGTGTCAGGAAATTTCCTTCTCTTACTGTTTGAGAACAATTTACTCTCTTTGTTCAGAGAGTAACACCTATTCCTCTCTTTACTCTACAGAGGATTTGTTATGGAAATTTGAAAGAGAACAATTTTTAAATTAACCTGATAAGAAAAAAAATTAATTGTTTAACTTGGTACATCATGTACAATCAGTCTCAGTTCTATTAGCAGATATTGTTGAAGTAATTTTTAACAAGCAGAATTGTTCTGGGACCTTCAAGAAGTGAAGTGAATCAGCCCAGTATTATTCTAATCTTCCTTCAATTTTGCTGTCAAACAATTGCATGTTGCTGCAATGTAAAATGAACTGCACTAAAATAATTGAGCACTTGTGTTTTATTTTTCCCCTTACTAGGTCCTTTGGCTTATCCCAGTACTCAACAGACAACGTTCTCTTTGCCTTTTGACTCTGGTTCTGCAATCACTTTTCCTGAGGAGCATGAAGACCCAAGAGTATCTGCTTCTCATAGTGGAGCATCTGCTGGGGGGCTGTGGGGGTTTATAAAGGTATGGGATTTTGTCTGTTGCCTTTATGAGGAATTACCATTTCTTACTGACTGTAGTAAGATGCATCTTATTTTTTAAATGCACGTTACTATAAATCCTGTGGTGTTTTTCAGTCTCACATGCAAGGTGGCTGTTTTTAACAGTGGTGTTTGCTGAATTTATGCTTTTGCTCTTCCTCTCTATAGACAAGGAAGGACTAGACAAATGCAGGTGTTCTAGGTTCATTTTAGTCCTATGGCAGGAACATACACATACCTAACATGTACATATGTAATATAAATTCTGTCGTATATTCTTAAATCAGACGAAGTTTCAGAACCTCTGTAAGACCTGAAATGTAACTTTTGCCTCACAATGACTGGATAGGGAAAAAGATAGTCTGTTTTACTGCACCTGAATGCTTTGCATATCACATTTATGATTTCCTAATTAACTGAGTTTGATTTCAATGGGATGCAAATCATGCTTGTTCTATAACAAGTCTCTTATGTACTATAATGTAACATATAACCTGTTCTGGAACAAATGTCTTTTCAAGGAGAGACAAACTACATATTTTTTCGATCACAAAGAAGTGTCTAAGATATTTTGTAAGATGATTCTGCTAGAAGGCATGGAATATATATGGTGCAGAACAGATACTCCTTGCAGTGCAATCTAATCAGGGGAAATAAGCAATGACATCAGCGTGTAGAATTTCATTAGTCTGTAACCTCTTTGAAGCTCTAACAAGATGCTACATATAAGTAGCATCATGAATATTCTGGCAAAGAAACCTCAAGAGGAACACCATTTTCCATACTTCCTCATACTAAATGTGAAAAAAGAAGCGACTTTAATGTCCCAGTAGGGTTGCAGAGTTTTTGAGGGAGTTTCAAGCCCTTTTGGCCATGAAAAGCTGGGAGAAAAAAAGCTGTGGGTGACATGGCAGACTGAGCCCTCCCTTATGCAGAATCACACAGTGATACAGTCTTGAAGAGCAAGATTAATTCTCCATCAGTACAGTGAGAGCAGAGTTGTCATGCTACCCTTTTCAATGAGAAGATATCTTCTCATGGTCATGAAAACATATTCTTTCATCCTTTAAATAACAATGTACTTTAGGTAATTATATTCCTCTTGATAGTTGAAATTTTCCAGAAGAGAACATTTTACTTGTAACGTTATGCTCCAGCCCTTTTTAGAGTACCAGGGCTTTCAATTGCAAACCAGTAGGAAAGCCAATCTCCACCACATTAGTGTTACCTAGTGTTACCACTGGGATCCAAAAAAAATGTCCTATTTCATGGAGAAGGTCTGTGTCGTTCACTTCAATAACAAAGTTCAGATTTTGGTTGAAGTGTACAGCATTCCATGTGCTCTGTGTGTTCAGCGACTCTTTTTGAGAATTTCCTGAGTGTGGGACTGAGAAACAGTTAATTACACTGAAACCATCAGGTTCTTGAGGTATATAAGCACACATCAGTCTGTGTTTTATAAAGATCAGCCAGAATCTGGGACATGAAGTAGTAGTTATTGCAGAAATGCATCCTGAATTCCCTGTTGAAGAGCTTACACGTTAGCTGCAGCAGTTATCTTTATTTCTGTTCTGGAAGTAGTTAGAAATACCCTTTTCCTCTGGTGTTCTTAAGAAATCCTAACTCTTTGTTCCAAATTTCCTTCAAGCTAGATAATACCCAATCTAAAATTTACAAGTTAATTATCTGGAATTAAATGAGACTCGGTTCCAAGATCTATTCCTACGTACTATATCAGAGGTAAAGCTGGATATTACTGCAGTCATTGCACCTCACACCTTGCAGGTTTGACTGTGGGCAATGAACCCACCCAGAACCTGAATTTTCAGTTTTTATTTTTTTTTATGCTCTGCTTACATGGAAGATCTTTCATTTAGTAATTTGGGTTTATGTTGCCAAAGAATTGGCTGATAGAAATTTCAAGTTTAACTGCATTATTGTTCACAGTGTTGTGATAAACTCATGTTTTGGCTTGGTATAAAAGTATGGATTATTTCTTCCTGTTTGTGCTCGGCAGATGGACACATTAAGGCATCTTCCAGAGATAGAAGCAGTAGCTTCTTGCTGCTCAGGCACCATTTGTATAATGACTTTCTGTTAGTTAGGCAGACAGGCTGCGAGTTGGAGAAGCACTGCTTGGCTTGGCAAGATGATGGGGCTGTTTCTGCTTTAATGAAGAGGGTAATATTAACACCTTATGTTGTAACTGAAAGGCATGGTAGTTACATGCTGTAGTGTTTGTGCTGAATAATGACATACAAGTGTTAACAAGTATAATGATTAGAAACACACTTTCAACTGTAAAGTTTTGAATTTCTTGAGGGAGGGAAAAAAAGAAGAAATCAGAAGGTAATGGAAATATATTTGCTTAAATTTAGGGTGTAGCTGAGAATCCCATGGTGAAGTCTGTTCTTGATAAAACCAGATACTCAGTGGAGTCCATGATCACAACGCTGGATCCAGGCATGGTTCCCTATATCAGTAAGTGTTTGTGACAAACCATTAATTGTTGCATGTAAATGCCAGAGAAGTTAATATAATAACACACTATTTTATACTGGAAATGTAAAAGCATTTCAATTGCAGCTTGAAGTTGAACAGGAAGGAGAAGCGTTCACCATTTTTTATTTTGCTGGAGTACATTGCATGTCACATAGAAGCTGACCTGAGATTCCTGCTTCCTCTAAAATGGGGAAGCAAAAAACATAATTTGTACGGGGTGATGGTTTGGTTTTTGTTTTTTGGCATGGGTTTTTTTTTCTTCTATCAATCTGATAAGCAGTCTTCCTCCTTAGGTGTGCCAGTGCAGCCCTTGGTCTGCACAGAAATAAAGCTGGTCAGGAAACTGTCAAGACTGAAAAGAAATTAATTTTTTTTTTCATCTTGTTTTTCTGAGCTGTTTCAGCTGGAGCTATTCTGTGGCACAGTAACTACATTGCTGCACTTCTGTAATGATCCAGTGGATGGGGGAAGATGACCAAGTTACTGAGGAATAGTTAATTGTCTTCCATTTAAGGGGACTATCCCAGCAGCTGCCTACTGGGAATGAAATCAGTGAGCAGGCCAGCCAGCAATGTGCACTGCCAGCAATGCCTCCTAAAGGCATTTGAGACCAGAAGCAGGATGCAGTGCAAAGCTACAGTAAATGTTGATTATGTACAGTTTGGCAAACTGTATTTAAGATTTCTGTTGGAGTCACGATTGCCCTTTTTTAATGTGTCGGTATCCTGGGTAGTTTGACACAGTATTTACTGACAGAACAATTTTATTTAGGGGAGTAGTTAGTTCTAATAAAATGCTTTGCTTGTTAGATTCAGGGCAGGTAAACCAATTCAAGTTAACTCAAAGTTCTCTAAAGTCCTGTTGGAAGGGAAAGCATCTCTATGCATTGTGGATAACTTGGACATTTATCTACTGCATTGTTTTTGTAGTTACAGGTTGTGGAAGTAGGGGTGAGATTCTTAATCTCAGTATGTATCCTTCTAGAAATGTATTCTGGCATCAACAGAAACCATGTCCCCGGCAACAAATGGCCCCACTTCTTTCTGCCCTCTCTCCATTACAAAAATGCCAAAGAAATGTCATATTCCTCCCGCCAAAACCTGAAATTATCAAAGCTTATGGATGAGGTGGTTGAAGTCTTTTTTTCCATCTGAGCAAGTAGTATTTCTCTAATCTCTTCCTTGAAAAGAGCTGAACTGTTTTCATTGGCACATTGTGAAGATGTTATCTGAGCCATGCATCTGGAATAGACAATTTCTGTCTGCACAGGAAATGGTCACCCTATGAGCATAAACATCAATGCTTTTATAACAGAAGATGACAGGGAATCTTAAATTAAATGTGGAACTGTCATTTCGGTTTATAATGCACAACGAAATTTCACATTCAAGTGTCCGAACTGAAGTTACATCAAGCTTAATTTGATGTGAAGAGTTCTGTCCCTGATTTTACCAGGGTGTACCTAGTTCTTCCACGCTATCCTAGTGTGTGACAGATCTTACCACAAATGTTTTCATTTAATGCATGTAATACCTTTGTTTCACTTTTGTAGTATCTGTGATGAACAAAGGTATGCCTTTGCTCTTTCATGATCCTTAACCCAAAAGAACATACTCTCTATTCTGCATCCAGACATGGGACACAGTTAAAGTTGTCATGCAATAATTTACTATATATGCTATGGATTAGTTTTTAGTTTCATTAAAAGCTCTTTAACAGTATTTCTGTTCCTGGGCACTCAAACAAGGCTTAACTTAAGCAAATGCCTGCGGTCAGTTTGAAACACTTGTTTAATTATATTAAATTCATTTATCTTCAGAATGAATCAACAAAAAGAGAGACTCTCAATGATTTTTTAGTCCAGTTGTTAACCAGTCTTTAAAAAATTGCCCAAAGTTCAGTGATGTGTACACACAATTCCATTCAGTAAAGCAGTTGATAAATAAAAAGTTAAAAAACCAAATAGTATGTTTTACTATATATATATTTCTATTTACTGTATGTTCTGGCATATATCTGGTGATTCTTTATAAAAACAAGGTGATTCCTGTAACTGAGTAACATGAGCCAAAACAGTAAATTGTTCTTTTCATTAAAATTTAAGCTTTGGGCTTACTATTATCAGTGAGGAACTTGTGCTGTGATAGACAGATGTGAGGTATAATTTTGCTCATGAGTCTTTGTAATAGTTTTAGATTTCTTTTAATTCATGAATTGCTTTGTTTTATTCTACAAAAGCTGAGTGAAAACTCCTGCTTTATGGAGATACTTACTACCTTCTGGAAAACATTGAGAACTGTGTACAAGGTCTTGGTTCCATAGATCCTTAATATTAAAAAAGAGGATAAAGTGGTAGGGAGGAAGACAAACAGTAAAATTACACTGAAGTTCACATTCCAAGGACAATTATGTGAGCCTTTCTTTTAAAAAATTAGGTGATTTGACAGCTAGTCCCTGAATTTTATGACCTCCATCTGTGTTCCTGATCCCTTTTGTAAGGAAGAGTTCGTGTGTCACTCCAGTATTCCTTACTGCTTCCCAGAACACCAAAACATCCTTAGAAACTGTCTATTTTCCTAAATCTCTACATATTGTCATCTTAAATGAGTGGTATGGGTTTTTTTTCAGGTGCTCAACAACCATCAATTCCTGTTTTCTGTCTGTCACCCGTGCATGGCTTACCTATTCATCTAACTTTTATTTCCTGACTCAAGTTACTGCGCTTCATGAAACAACTCTTGCACAGGGCATGAGAAAGAGAAGAGCAGCTGAAGAATAGAGTTGAGATGGTGCATGTATTTGAACTATCCAGTAATGGGAATGAGAAAAAATCCGCATGTGCTTATATTTTACGGATGACTCTACAAAATTATTTTACAGGGACTGGGGGAGAACTGGACATAGTGGTTACTTCCAATAAAGAGGTAAAGGTCGCAGCAATTCGGGATGCTTTTCAAGAAGTGTTTGGAATGGCTGTTGTTACTGGAGAGGCCGCACAGTCTAACATTGCACCCCAACCAGTGGGCTATGCTGCAGGTTTAAAGGTAAGTTGATATATAAAAGTACCAAAGTAGCTCTCATACAAAGAGATTCACCCAGAAGAATCTCATTTTCCATCAAGTGGAAGTCAGTTTGTGGGATAGGTAAACATTTTCTTTGGAGTTTTTTGTTTGTTGTTTTGGGGGACAGGATGGTTGATTTGGTTTGGTTTTTTTTCCCATCTGAATCATTAGACCAGTTAAAAGCTGCTTGTTGAAAGATTGTTTGGAGTTTTTTTATAAACACATTCACAGCAAGTGAAGATTATTTATGTCAGTTTTCTTACACTGTCATCCTGTCTCGCATGCATTGTGGTATTCCTGTAGTTTCAGAGTACATCAGGCATTTTTAAGTAGTCTGTTATTAGCAAAGCATGTTGGGAATATCAGAAATTAAAAAGATTTTTGGAGATTGATTTGCCTCCCTGTTAATTCCGTAGATCAAAGAGTTTGATCAACACCTGTCAGGGATTATGCCAAATAGATCTGTGTTCTGTTGGAAAAGTAATTCACTGTTGCAGCCTTGCAAACTGCTGTGCTGTCACAGAGGAAAGGTTAGCAGAGGTTAGGCCAGTAACTAAAGATCCTGAAAACAGCTATTTTAGGGTAAGGAAAAACTCATTAAAAGGAAGTCTTTTCCCCTAACTGTTGTGGCAGTCTTTGCAGCACAGTAAAGCCTGTCCTCACAGTAATATATTAGCTGATACAATTTTATATTGAGGTAAAGCAGAATAATGCATATGTTTCTTTACTTGTTTAGCTACTGCAGTGTAGTGGTAGTAAAGTTTCTATTACAACTTCAGAATAATAATAGTTTTCAAGCAAATGATTCCTACATATTAATTGGATATGTGCCACAACAAATTGATTCTTTTCCATGGTCTTCCATAGTTACTTCAAAGCACTAAAAGGCTCTAAACCCAAGGAGTCTTAGGTCGTAAAACTCTCAGTGTAAGTGACAGAAATATATACTGATGCTTTCACTAAAAGTGAAACTTGGCACAGTTACAGATCAGGAGCTCCTTATATGGTACTCTTTTTCTTGGAAAATAAAATCCTAAAAATATTTATTTAGTTTTATTGTAGTTTTTGTTACTGTTTGGGATTCCCTTATGGCTTTTCATGAGTTTGGTTGAGATTTTTCCCTAACGTTGAAATAAGAGTAATTTTCAAAATCTCTCAAATTTTCTATTTAATTTGAAAGTGTATTCTACAGTTCTTCTGTTATTAATTTGTGAACATTGTATTGTGTTGTGGTTGAAAGAGAGTGTTGTCTAACAGCTTTTATTACCTTCAGGGAGCCCAGGAGAGGATAGACAGCTTGCGTCGGACAGGAGTCATCCACGAAAAACAGCCTGCTGTTTCTGTGGAAAGCTTCATTGAGGAATTGCTTCCTGACAAGTGAGAACCTTAGATATATTTATTCCTGGGGTGTGGCGACCTGTCAGGAATATCCTTTGTTGACTCAAAGGGGCCAACTCAAAGGAGTTGGTGTCAATATCGCTCTGAGCAGAAGAAAGGAGAGGGTCTGTCCTCAGTATTGCTTTGGCAGATTTGATTTTGGTGATGTTCACTGTTTTTGTCTAGACATCTTGAGACTTTAATATAAAAGATCCTTGTCAGGTTTCTCTATATTCACAATGTGAAAACACAGTGAAGCTATGCTGAACTGAAAAAATTAAGGAGCTGTGAAAGTTGGCATTTGGCTAGTAGTTTGTGCACTGCTGTGTGCGTGCTCTCTTCTGCTCTGAAATTGTATCAGAAGGGATATTGGGGAATATTCTGGAAAGGACAGAAGTGTTTCTTTGAATAAATCATTTAAGTGGTTGTTACAGCATTAGATGTGCCAAAAGATCTTCTGAATATAGAAGATCTATGATAAAAATATTTTTTTTAATTATTAGGGAAGGTTATTTTATTGAGAAAGGTTCAGTTAAAGATTGAATGAAACTTGTAGCGTAGTAACTGTGGCCAGAGGAGTGTATCTGCACACCAGTCCAACCCATCAGCTTCCTTTGTGTCTTTGATTTGTAATTTTCCTATAGTTTATGTAGTATTTGTGTATATTGTGTATTTTACATGTATACACATGCACTATAGTGTTAGATAATATGAAAACTGATACATGCAAATTTTTCTTGAGAAATACCAGATGGCTTTGATGAGTCTCATTATTACATTATTACTACATTTGTAGTAGAGTTTGTAAAATGGTCATAATTCAACTGCTAACATGTTGGTTTTCAATTGAGTGATACTCAGAAATAAAGTAATTGCACATCATTGCAGGTGGTTTGACATTGGGTGTCTGATCATTGAGGATCCAATTCATGGAATTCACTTGGAAGCATTTACCCAAGCAACACCAGTGCCTTTGCAATATGTTCAGCAAGTGAGTTTTCAGTTTTCTTACCAATTAACAACAAGGTTTAATTTGACAGTTGCTCCACTTAAATGTTTTAATTTGCTAAATGAGGATAAAAACTATTTTTGAATCATCTTAATGTATTGCCTAAAAATCTTTAGTGATCAAGAGTCTTATTCTATGTCACTTTGGAGCACTAGTTTTACTTTCCTACTAGGACAGAAGAAATACTAAACAAAAAGAAATTAACTATAGGGAATTACTATCTCAGAAAGGAGATACAACAATTCCCTGTGAGCTTACAGACTCCTACCTAAAAAGCAAGGCTGGTTTCCTTTTCTGAGCATGCTGTTCTGACGAGGATGTGAAATTTCTGAAATCAAAACTTTAGATCTAGGAAATACTCTGGTTCATCTCATTGAAAATAATGCAGTAGTGTGCAGTTCTTAAATATCCCCAGCAGGAGGTTTTCATGAGATGGTTTATATTTCTTTGGACACAGACTGGGAATTACTCCAGTCACTGCATGTCGCCTGACAGCAGATGTGAGTTGTACATTAATTAACTCTGGTCTGAAAATTCTTTTTAAATGAATGTTTTCATGAAGAATGTAAAACCAAAACTGTTTGGGGTTTGATCCTTGGGAGTTGTTTTGAGAAAACAAATAGTAACTGTTAAATTTAATTTTTTTTCACAGTAGTACCCGTTTCAATAAGTGAGCATTTGTGGGATTGGTTTTAGTTCTTATTTTCCTGATTTCTTGCAGCCTTGAAAAGCTGATGGGTGGCAAAAGGAGAAATATTGGTCTGTCTCTGTAGTTTTCCAGAATGATTTTCTAAAAGTGGAGAAAGACATGAAGCTACAGAAAAAGATCTTTAGACGTCCCTTTCCAACCCAATCTATTCTGCATATTCTGACAAACTTGCATATGCTGTTATTGTTCCTTGACAGTAGTTTTAGGAAGAGTGGAGAACACTAATGCTCTTGATGTGCTGTATATGCACTGGAAACAGACTAATTCAAATTAAAATCTCCTTGAAGGCGGAGGTTGCCTGTGATGAGCATCAGACCAGAGGAATGCAGCGATACTTCCCTCACTGTTTCCCTTCTGGTTTCAACTGCAGAACATGGGATGGGCTACAGATGTTATTTATCTGGACTTCTATAATGTTCTGGATGTGGAACCCCACTCAGAATTGGAGATGGACTGTTCAGCGTCTAAGGAATTGGTTGGACAGTCTTGTCCAGGGGGTTGTGGTCAGTGGCTCAGAGTCCCAGTGGACACCAGTGACCAGTGGTGCCCCCAGGGGCTCATACTGGGACCAGTGAGATTTAATATCTTCATTAGTGGCACAGACAGAGGCATCGAGGGCACTCTCTGCAGTTTTGCAGGTGACCCACCTGCACGACAGGGCCATCCAGAGGCACCTGGACAAGCCCCAGGAGTGTCCCCTGGGAATCTCCTTGGGTTTAACAAGGCCAAGGGCTGGAGCTGCTCCTGGGTTGGGACAACCCCTGGGATCAATCCAGGTTGGGATGAGCAGATGGAGCAGCCCTGGGAGAAGGAGCTGGGAGAGCTGGGATTGTCCTGCCTGGAGAAGAGCTTTGGGGTGACCTCATTGTGGCCTTCCAGGACCACAAGAAATGTGGAGAGAGACCATTTACAAAGGCCTGAAGTGACAGAACAAAGGGGAATGGCTTCAGATTGAGAGAGTAGGTTTAGACAAGATACTAAGAAGAAATTGTTCCCTGTGAGGGTGGGCAGGCCCTGGCACAGGTTGGGCAGAGAAGCTGTGGCTGCCCCATCCCTGGAAGTGTCCAAGGCCAGGTTGGATGGGGCTTGGAGCAATCTGGGCTAGTGAATGGCATCCGTGCCCATGGGAGGGAGGTTGCAACTAGGCGATCTTTAAGGTCTCTTTCAACTCAAACTGTTGTACAATTCTCTGAAATAACACTGCATAATCCCTTTGTGAGCTTATGCAAATCTCTCAGTCTGTCTTTTCAGCCTGGCTCAGCTTTCTCCTTGCATTTGGTATTTGCCAGCTTCAGTGGGGCATTTTAACTGTTTTTAAAGCCTTTGGAGAGTATATATTGTATAAATATATATATATTGTTATTATTTCCATATGTTAGCTACTTTAAAAGAGAAAACTACTTCCTGATAATGGCAGTATGTCTTTACTCCCTTAAGCTTTGTATTTTAGTTTATACTCCTCAGATGTTGCTTGGATCATGAGACAGAGAAATCCAGGCAATGTGCTAGGCAAATTACGGGGCAGTCTAAAATCTGATTGTGATACCCTTTAATTTGCCATGTAAGTCTGTTGATGTAAGGACACTTGGAAAAGTTGGTAATGGTGGAGATAGAAGCAAAACTATTAATTTCAAACTCTGTCAGTAATGACATCTCAAAATGTTTCACAGGCCAAGAGTCTCACTCCTCAGGACTACAATCTGAGATGGTCAGGCCTGCTGGTGACCGTGGGTGAAGTGCTGGAGAAGAGTGTCCCACACGCGAACAGGACGGACTGGCACTTGGTGTTCACGGGCATGTCCCGCCGGCAGATGATCTACAGCGCGGCCAAAGCTCTGGCAGGAATGTACAAGCAGCACCTGCCACCCAGTACCCTGTGAGGAGGGCTGGTCCGTGACACCAGGGAGGCCTGGGCTGGGTTCTAGAATTGACATGAAGGCTACGTGCTCTTAACTCTCAGTGGATGCAACACAGATTTGTAATCTAACTCTAAACTCTTTCTACTTTTTAAGAAGTGAAGGTGATTTCCAGTAGTGGAAGTGAGTAAATGCGGTTTTCAGCTACTATATGATTTTCGGGTATGATTCCAAAACAGGAAATTGAAACAAATGTGTATTTATAACTGGTACAAGTAGCACTGCAGTTTTTCAAGTGGAAAGTGCTATGATTTGACACCTTACTAGGCATTTGCTGAGATACTTTAGTTAGTATACTTTTAAAAGGGGATATTTGTTGAGCTATTTCTATTATATGAGTAATATAAACATGCGGACAGCATAACATGTATATTATATATGCATTTCAATCCAGAGAGACTACCTTCTGTATTACATGTTTTACTGGGGCATGTGTTTAGGGGATACTTAACACCTCGTGGGTTTGGTGTCTGTATATAGTTCTCAGGAGCGATGCCAAGTAGTTTCTACAAGCACATAGCAGTGAGCTGCTGAAAAAGAGCACAAATCCATGCCCTGTTAGTTGAAGTCATTGCTAAATAATTCTGAATTTTCATTTTTGATGCTGAATCTTTTTTTCTTGTCTATGTAACAGTAATGAAATCCGTGGGCCAGTTTAAACACCACAGGCAAATTTCAAGTTGCTTCAATGGGCTTTAGATCAGGTACCGCATATGCCACATGAAATCATCTCAGCAGTTTCAAGAACATAATTTACTCCAGTGCTTCCAAACTTCATATTTTTGTATGGAATTACGAAATTTCTTCTGTGTAGCTACAGTTGTCAGCAATTTGATTATGCAAAATGGTGATGTGTGTATCGCTTGCTTTGCTGTCCTGAGTTTTCTGGATGTCATGAACTCACTGTTTCTCATGCAAGTTTTTGATGGTGTCTGGTGTTTTTCATGTCTACAAATGCCCTCTCTCCATGCTCATGCCATTTTAAAATCTGTATTTAGAAATATGGAAGTAATTGTGAAGAAAATATTTTGGTAATAACACTTTTCTAAGAAACAAAGAATAAAGTAAAACTTTTTGTTTGCCTTAAAGAAGCAGTTTTTCAGCTTATATTGCTCTGCCTTTACCTTTCTTAGATGGTTTCAAAGAACATTTTTGTATACAATATTAAGCCAGCTCATATTTGTACCCAGTGAAAGTCTGTCTATTTCTAAGTAATATATTTGGCCTTAATTGGTTTACTCTGTAAAGTAGTTGAATAAATGTTTTCTGCAGAGAATTGCATCTATTTTAAAGGCTTATTTTTTAATGCATCCGATGAAAATCCCTTCATCAAAATTATATTTACATGGTCAGGTTGCAAATTTGTCACATACTTATACAAGGCAAACAGAACCGAACTCTTTCAATCTTGATGTGTCTCACTGGGACTAATTCTTTCTATATTCAGCTAAAATGATGATACAGGAACTTCTGTTTGTCACTGTGCAGTAAAGACATCTTTGCTTTTATTGTTATTTCAATTTGCAGTGTATAGTGTGTTGAATGCTGCTCTTCTATCCCCTGCTTACAGCATCCTCCATGGTGCAAAGGAAGAGGATATTAAATCAGTTTATGTGCCCTGGCATGACTTAAAACTGAAGAGGAATGTCTCATTTTCTTTCCCTCTTTCCTGGTTCTGGCTTTCACTTTTCAGAGGAGAGTGGAGCCAGAAGACAGCTTATCATTTTGCAGCATCTGTTTCGTTGTGGTGACATTGGTCTGGCATCCCAGCTGCCTTATGAGGCTGCCAATGTGTTGTATTCCAAGGCTGCCCTCACCTGCCTTAGAGAATTTTTAGGTGTCTGATCTGTAGAAATTTTCTTTATGCCAGAATTGAGGTTGACCTTTCATTTCTCTCCATACCTTCTTGTGGCTGGATGCTGGAATATGATGTGGTCTTTGTCTCAGTGAAGGTCTTCTGATGCAGTTTTGACTCCTCACACCAAAACTAAAAAGGCTCAGCTGGGTAACTCTCAGTTAATTCTCTCCCTTTAGTGAGCATTGCTTGTTTATGTGTTAAAAAATAACATCTTCACATGAAAGCCATGAGCTCAGCTTCTTGCCTTAGAAGCCAAGGTAAGGAAAAGTGTCTGCAGTATCCTCTGTGAAACTAACAAATATGAAATTATTTCCTGAGTTGAGGCCTTTTTCAGGGTCTGAGTTGCAGTTAGCCTGGAGGAATTCTGGACCAAGGTAAGATAACATTCAGTTTTTTACCATCTGCTGGTCGTTTTGTGGGCAGTAGTAGGAGAGGAAGTTCATCAGGTAACACAACAACATCCTGTGTGAAATGTATATTAAGATCAGCTTAGAAAAGCAGACCCACATTTGGATGTGTAACTTTTGTTACCTGTAAAGACAGCTCTCAACTGCTTCATCACTGTAGATACAACTGCAGAAGCCATTTCTGCTGCTTTGTGAGAGGGTCAGTTTGCTCAAATATTTCATGTTTTGTTATGAACAAAAGATCAAGAAAGCTACTATATATATTACTATTATACTAGTATTTTTTAAAGGCTCACACAGATGCAGCCAAGTTCTTCAACTCTGCAGATCTTTAAAGCAGATCTACCTGGTTCTTAAACTGAGATTCTTTAAAATGTTGGAGATGGCTCATTATCTCTGCACTTGGTGCTGTTTTCCTGCACTTTGAGGTAATGGCTCTTTAAGTCTCCTATGAGTTGCACAGTGGCAGGGTTTTAATTGTTGTGGAAAAGTAGCACAGCAGAGCAGTGATAAATTCAAGTTGAACTTCAGAAGGTCTGTATAGGCTAATGAGAGATGTGTGAGCCTTCAGAAGCATCAGCACAAGGGTTTTGTATGTAGGAAGAACACTGGATTTCTTTTCTGAGGCTGAAAAATAATTGCGGGACTATGTGTACACAGTTATAAGTACTTCCTAGAAAAAACACTGCCAAAAACTGACACACCTTCTATGTAAGGTTTTATATATGAATTTTAGGCATGGTGCCACACGTAAAGACTTTGAAGGAGGGTGTGGCTGGGTTATTGTTAGAGAAGAGCTGAAAATTTTTAAGTGTACAAAAACTGCTTTGCTCAAATAAAACTTTTTCCTGGACTTTGTGTGTAGATCCCAGTCAGCACTTCGGTTTAGAAAGTGTACAGTTGTCCCAGCGCTTGAGGTACTACAGCCCTGTTGGTGGAGTTTTCTGCCCCTGCAGATTTTCCTTGTGGAATAAGCTCTCTGTACTAATTTTGAGCTGAAGTTACCTGTGACTGCTCTCACACTCTTCTTTAGCTGCAGAAAAGCTGAGTTGAAAAGTTACTGCTCTGGGCCTGGCCTTAGTTTTTGTTACCACAGTACGACTAATAGTACTCAGAACAGCGTGGCTCTGTTAGAAACATCCTGGCTATCATTTTCACACATTTTTGTTAAAACTAGTCTGGTAACTTGCAGCTAGCTGCCCCTCTCAAGGTTTGCCATACACATCTGTGAAGAAGGGATAGGGTCTGATGAAACAGCAAGTACAGTTTGGTGGAACATCTTTGTCCAAAATCAGAAACAAAACAGCCTCAGCGGGTGCTCATATGCTCTGCAGGGTGTTCTCCTTTAGGCTTTTAGAGTTGCTTTCCCATAGCAGTCATCTTCAGACACTTCAGTTTGGGCAAGGTAGGGAGGAATGGCAGAAAAGGACAAAGAAATAATTATAAAAGGATGTGAAAGCAATCAAGAGAGTACCAGAGAAGTAGGAATGTCTAGTGAGTACTGGAAGAGAAGGTACAGGAGCTTATTTGTATTTAATTCAATGCCCTGGATGCAGGAAATGGTAGAGGGTAGTTGAGAAATCAGGTGGGAATATGGAATAATTTGTGTCTGCTGCTGTTGATTTTGGCCAGCTTTAGAAGACCACCAACACATACATGGAAATCTTGCAGTAGAGACATTTAGCACAATAGTGATTCAGGTTCTTAAGGGTATTTGTAAAAGTAGCCATTTTTTCCCTAATATGATTTTTTCCCATAATATGATGTCAGCCTTGCAGACAGAATTAAGAAATTATCCCTGAACAGTGTTGACTCTGAAACAGAACTCTGTGTGTCTAGTTTACAATTACATTTAATAATTTTGACCAAACAAATTTAAAAATGGAAAAAAGCTTTTCTCATTTCCTACTGTTAACAGACACAGGAAGAAATAGTAAATGAGAACATTCTGTCATTAACAGACTCAAAAACCAGAATAAAATAGCTTCAAACTTGGTTATTTTTCCTATGTGGATTTTAGCTTCGACAATTAAGTCTGTCTGTAACTTATCAAGAACTCACATTTTGACATCCTGAATCTCAGAGCTATTTGTCTTTGACTTCATGGCTCTGTTCCATCCATAGTTACACAATTCAGGAAAAATGATTCGCATAAAAGCAATGGTGTACAGAACTACAGTTCCTGAAAGGAAAAATGCCAGTTGGTTTGATTTATCATCTCATTGAATTCTGTCAAAGTTTTAGATACTCCAGCCAGTTGATTTTGTAGAGCTGCCAGACTATGACCTGGCAATTAGATTGTGAATACACAGTGCTGCAGAGGGATAACAGGTCCAAAACCACTCAACAGCTGCTTTTGAACTAACAGGGATTTTTCATGCACTGGAATCAAAGGAGAGGCAGCTTTAAGGTTACAAGCAAAATCAAAATGCTTGGTGTTGAAAACGTGATTCCAACTATCTTTGCATTCTGCATGTGTGAGTGAATGTAGCTGTGACCTCCCCTGTAAAAAAGGGAAGGACCTCATATAGCAGAGTAGAAAGCAGATGGGTTGGTTTTCCAAGGTTTTGTTGGATTTTTTCATACCAAGTTACATGGAATTCTGTGTTATGCCTGGGAGTTTTCGGTATTAATCAGAAAGATATTCTTCCTGTTAAAGAATACTCCATGGCAGGAGTGAATGTGATTTTTACTTTTTTTCTTAAAATAAGAAACACAGAAATTGTGCATCAAAACTTTCTAACATCTCTTATTCTTCTTTGTGGGATCAGCATGTATTTGAGAGAGGTCAAACTAAAAATTAACAGATGTAGTAGCTTTGTTGTGAATAATGCACCGAACCACTCAGTCAAATCCCTCAATTCAGTCTTGAATTCCATCAAAAATTTCTCGAGTTTTAAGAGTTTTCACTTGAGTTACTTGAGTTCACTTGAGTGTCTATGTTCCTGTTACAGCTCGTGCAGTTGGATCTGCTCAGAATTTTATAGGACAATTTCCCAGTGGAAGAAAAGACATTTCTCCTCTAACAAGATACTGTAGAGAACTTTTTTCTTTTCAGCTCAGAAACAAAAACAGTATAGCTGTTGCCCTGCTTGTATGCTAAAAATGAATCCATTATGTCTTCTGGTGAGAAAATCAGTAGATAAGAGACAATAGGCTTAATTAAACCTAATTGAATTGCTGTATTTAGCAACTTGGGACAGGCTGTGAAAAGAACAGTATTTAACCGTGGGTGAGAAGCATCCTAATTTATTCTTTTCCTTGGGTATCAAATGGAAACCTGTTCTGTCTGCACACATGAATGCATATTACTTGGGGATCACAGTCATAATCTAATTCTTGCAGCTGCAGCAGCAGCTCTTGCAAGTAAGTGGTGAATGTTCTGCAACTTTTTGGAGCAGTGCAGGAGGTCGCATTTTGCGCTAGGAGGAGTATTTTGACCAGTAGTGGCATTCTGGAATAGCCAAGCTATCCAACAAGAAGTAAAACTAGATTTAGAAAGAATTCCCAGGCAGACCAATTATCGTGCAATCCGTGGTGTTCTTGGGATGTTGCTGTGGGATAAGTAGTACAGTTGTGCACATGCAAGGTTTTGTTATGTGTTAAAACAAAACCAACAAACTTGTGCCTGAAGAGGAAAGAACAGAAGAGTATTTTTAACATAACGGGAGTTACTGTAATCAATAATCACACGAGTTACCTGGTTCTTTTTGTCTGTGGTTCTCGGAGCATTTGCAAAAATGCACATCCCAATACTTAGCAGATTGAAAGCATTATAATGAAAGCATTGTAAGCTCTCTCTGACATGTGGAGATGCAGACTGTTTTATCTCCAGAGCTTATGTTCTTGAACATTGCAACTCAGTAATACCAGACATACAAAATCTGATCTTACACTGACAAGTCTAATAAATTAAAATTATTACTAGGGATAAGACACTTTGGTTTCCTTGTTTTTTGAAGTGCTACAAATCCCATGAATCTCTGAGGGATGTTCTCTTATCAACAGTGACAGCCAAATTATTAAATGACCAGCTCTGAACCTCTGTAAACTTGGGTGTGAGCTCCCAATTTATTTTTGTTTTCTGAGTTCTTGAGTGCAAGCAAGACAAAAAAAGCTGATTCTATTTATGCTAAGTTGACTTCAGGTGGATTTTGGAGCTTATTTCTCATTCCCATTAGCCCTATAACAAAAACTGAAGAGGGAAAAGGGGATATAAACACAATTCAGGATGTCATAGATTAAAATTAGTAGGATGAGCTGGACTGTTTTTGTTGACTACCAGTGAAAAGTAAATGTGAGGGGGATGCCGCTGTGTCAGGGCTGGTGCAAAACCCAGCCCCTCTTGTTGATGGTGTTGATCTCCATATCCTCTCTTGCCACTGGAACTACCCAAAATAACTTTGGAAGCCTCTGCATGAGCAATTTTGCTTTCCTTGTGCTGGGAGGACTGGGTGAAACTGGGTAGGTGGTGATTGAACATACAAATTTACACATTAGATTTGTGCACTGAAACAGAATAAAGACCAGGTGATACCCGATGCAGATGAAGCAAAACTGGCAAAGTCCATGCAGTACTTGCATGAAGTCATGTGTGTAAATGCACAGTTTTAGACAAAAGAAACAGAGAATGCTGCCTTTTCTTAGATTTGTTTCTAGTGGTAAAGTTTCTCCTGATATGAAAGGCAAAGTTTTATCATTTTGAGCACAAAAGACCTTTGTAACACTTTTGAATGATCTGTTTAATTTGTTCTGCTAATCTATTTCCTCTGCATGCAGACTATTTATATTACCTGTTTACAATTTGGTCTCTGTTTTCTTCGTGCAGAAACCAAATTTTCCCATTTTTGTTTTTAGTCAAACATGACCGGTTTTACTCAAACTCTCTAGTCCTTTGCAAGTTTAAATCAGTGTTGTTTTATTAATGCAAGTGGAAGTATAGCAATTCCTGCAGGCCAATAAGGTAGCTCCATCATTTTGACTTGATTTCATTTGAAGGCAGCAGGTCATAAGAGATGTTTTCCTAGTTCTGCAGTACTGTGTAATACCAAGCCATTTGTCTCATACACTTAATTAAATAGGAAAAAAATGTTTTCTTCAGAGTTTGTTTTGATTTTTGAGTTACGGCAAAACAAGCAAGCTGGGTTTGAATCCACATTTTCAAAAAAAAGTTTAATAAAACCCACAGAAACCTAAGCTTGCAAATTTCTCATAGTTTTGAGAACTCAGAGCTCATATACTCCCCGCTGTTTTGCATCCTTAGAAATTAATCTGGCTGCTCATTGGCTGTGATCAAACCCACCCTTCTTCTTGGACCCCATCTGGCACTGAAAAGAAGAGCTGAATAAACACTGTTTTGTGCAGCAGATCTCTCCAGTCAGTGTTGACATGTTTTCAGGATGAAATTGAGCAGAATGTCCTGCCTCTGTCACATCCTTCCAGCTGTGGAGTTGCCTAATTACCTTTAAATTTAGTCTTGTAAAGAAAAATGTGTTGTTGCTGAGGGTTTTTTAAACCTGTTCAAAGTATCTACTCAGAAAACTTCTGCTTGTAGGGAGAAATTCTAGCAAATTCCTAGTATCCTGGTGTGAATAAAACATTTATAATACTATAGTTTTAGTGCGTATCTTTTTATTTACTTATGTTTGTATAGTGAGAGGGGAAGCATTTCTTGGTAGAGAATATAACTGTGTCTTCTACACATCCTCAGTGCAGTGGATGCTGTAGGAAAACAGCTCAGAGGCAGAAAACATGCCCCCTGTAAGAAGTGACAAACACCAAATGGCTTTGCACACTCTACCAGGGTATCTACCTGAAAGTGGCTCTTGCTTGCACAAGTGTCAGAACAGGGGAAAGTTGTTTCTGTTCATGTGTTTATTCATGTCTATTTATTCATAGTCATCCCATTGTGTTTGAGTGCCTTAACACATCCAAGAGTTTGTATATCTTTGCTCAGCAAAGAAGTATTATTAATGAGGATCACAGAATCATTTAGGTTGGAAAAGACATCCATGATCAAGTCCAGCCTTTGGCCAATCACCACCTTGTCAACTAAACCACAGCACTAAATGTCACGTCCAGTCATTTCCTGAGCACCTCCAGGGGTGGTGAGTCCACTTCATCAGCTGAAAGAATCCAAATTGTTTGTCATTGCTCTGGTGGGATTTGGGGCTCTTTGCTGAGCAAGTCAAACCAGTGTGCATTGCAACAGCAACCCTGACTGTGCCAGTGTTCAGGAGATGGCAAGTCCCCATGGGCCAAATGCCTGTGTTCACTCCCTTCCCTCTGTGCATGCAGTTAGCACTGCTCATAAGCTGTTCAGTGCTGTAGCTTTGTATGAATTTTATGGGTTGCACATGCCGTGTACTGGTCTGAAAGCATTTGGCATTTTGCATTTCGGATGCGTAATCCCTGCCTGTGTATTCTCTTCTGTGTACTTCTCTAAAAGGGAGATGAGCTAGTCTGGAAGTCATCCTGTAATTATCCACTCGAGGGATACCAAGGCCAAAAAAAGAAAGGGAAAACACCAGAGGTGCCAGACTCCCCTGTGAGGGGTTGCAGATGGCTCAGCTCCGTGTTTCTGGTGTGCCTTCCATAAATCTGCCATGATCTGCTACAGACAAAGCCAAGGGCAGGTTTACAGCAGTTCTTTTGGGTGGGTGCTGGTGCTACTTCACAAGCACAGCAGATGAAAATTCAAAATGAAACACAGCCTAAGGCATGTGATACATATAGGTGTGATCTGAACATAGTCTTTGTGGTTATGCTGTCTCAAAATTAAACACTGCTGGTTTGGTTGCTTTTCTGGGTTGGTCATGTCATTGTTCTATTAATCAGGACACTTATGTGGTTCTCTCTTTTATGTACAGTTTCAAACTCGTGTTATCCACAAAGCTCTTTATCAGGCAGCAGAGCACAAGAAAGAAATAATTTTTGTGCTTTTGGCAGATTTGTTCAGCAGTGCTTTTAACTAGCTCCTGTTTTCTGATTTGTATTATTTACACCATCCTAGTGTGTTTTTCTGTTAATTTCTCCTCAACCTTGTGTGCTTCACTGAAGCTTCCTCACCTCACCTTAATTTCTTCTTTTAATTCTCTTCCTAGTTTTATTGGCTTTATTTAATTTTAGGCAGGTCCTGCGGCTCTGGTAGCCTGTCATCCTCTCCATGGGTGCTCTTTGAGGCTCCTGATTCCTCCAGCCTTTAATGATGTTTCCCTCTACTTTATTCTTCAAAGAACAACTCAACAATTCAATCAAAGCTTCATCTTCTGTGAGGCCTCTGCCTTTGTCTCACATCCTACTTGTGTTTGGCTCCCACACTTCAAACCTGCCAAATGAGCAGGATGCATCTACATCTGTAGATGTTTTCTGAGCCATATTCTTTATTTCAGTTTATTTCATAAACCTATGCAAAAAAAAACTGATTCTTGGTGTTTTATGAATGATTCTTGTACCATTCTTGAAAAAATAAGTGTGAGAGAAAGAGTCAAATTTTGGTTCTGTTGGGTTTTTTTGTTTGTGATTTTTGTTTGGTGGTTTTTTGGGGGGAATTGTTGAGTCACAGCTCCACTCAGGAGCCAGCAGAACTAACAATTATACATACTGCAGTACACATCAGCTGCAGAGTCAAAACAAATACTCTTTTGTGAACTAAATCCTGCTAAACACATAGGTATAATTGTAAAGAAATATACAAAATGCCATTAGTCACAAAGATGCAGATAGAGCAAGCACTTATCTCTAAACTACATCTGCTAGAAAGGGGGAGGCCCTTGCATGAGAAGCATCACTCCTGTGGACTAGTTCATGTGTTACTCTGATAAGAGGTTGTTGCTGCTGAACAGTGTCAGAAATAGGATGATGCATAGCTGGAGAAATCTTTGCCTTGACCCAGTGTGGCTGTCGTGATCTTGTGCTGCAAGAGAACTGCTGGCAAATTCCTGTGGAACTCTCTGGAAAGGCTGACTAAGAAAGTGAGTTTTCAAGTACTCCTCCATAATTTTCTTAAAAACTAGAAATATTCATCCATGATAGAGCTGGTGGATGGGTAGGAACTATATCCCAGTACATCCTAGCTCTTATTCATTACTGACTAGGAAGATGATAGGTTATTTGTTTCCTTATACTCTTCCACAGTCTACACTTCAGTATCTCTATTTGCATGAGTCTGGCTCACTTATTTCTCTCCTCCCTCCTGAAATCAAATGCCTCTTGGCTTCCTCCTGCTCTTGTGTCATGTTCATCCTTTTTTCTGCTATTATCAAGTTTACCACACGCAAAACATTTGGGGATAACCACTACATACCAAATAGCCTGATGCATTCCATTCGTTTTCTTTTTTGTCTGACAAGGCAGCAAGAAAGCAGCTAATCAGAAGAAATCTGTACTCCAGAACTCATCCTAGGTTGTGTCAGATTGCTGTGGGATCTCAGATTCCTGCATAGTTTCACCACGAGTGGAGATTCAGTGGTGGATGAGAGAATAGGCTTTTTACTGGAGGATCAAGTAAATAAGGGGTTTCTTCTTTTCTGTGAGATTTTGGAGAATTGATTCCAGGAGGAACTTTTCCTCCACTCATTTTATTGTGGAGGGGAACAATTTTAGCCCATCTGCTGTACAACAAATCAGGATCTCCATTTCTAGCAGTGCCAGTTTCCTAAACCAGTCTAAATTGCAATTATTATAGAGTTGTCTTGTACTGTCATTTGCCAGTTTGGTGAGCAGAGGAAAATACTGTCCAGGCCTTTAAATCACTAGAATAAATACCTATGGAAGTGTATCCATCAGATAGGAATGATAAAAGAAAAGGTGCTGGTAGGCATTCAGGAGGTACCAGAATAAATCATGGTATAAAATCCAATCAGGATCTGCAGGGCTGATGTTGAGCACAGGCAAGCAGTCTGAGTTTGGGGAATTCACAAGAGATTTTGTTGTGGAAGAAGAAAAAAAAGGGAAAGACATGAGGGAGGGCATGAAAAAAGAGTTTTGGCCCTTGGATTCTAGATTTAAACTGGGCACAGAATCATCAAATTGTCAAGGATGTAAAAGACCTCTTAAGATCATCGAGTCCAGCCACTCTGGAAGCCACATGGGCTGAAATCCTGTCTGGGGGAAGTTGAAATGTCTGATGATCACAAAAAGACCAGCATCTCTCCCAAATTCTCTCTCCAGGTTAAACATTTGTGTGTGTGTTTATGTATGTGTGCACATGAATATAAGTGTATGTATGTATGTGTGTATATTTATATATGAATGAAAGAAAAAACTGATTTATTTTTTCTTGTTGAGGAAGGAATATGTCCCCTTGTCCTTGAGGAAAGTATAGTACCAAGGAAAAGAAGGTAATGCTTTCACACCATTTTAGAATATTAGGGCAAAAGACACTGTATTTGTGTTTTAGAAAGGGCTCTTTTATTTCAGCCTAGGGGGAAGATGTGGCAGCCAGCAGAACAGAGCTGGGGCATTAAGGATGATTTTAATATCCCAGAAGATATTAACTGCCAAGCACCTCATCAATGTGATTTATTTTTTTCCCCCAAAAAAAGTTGGTTTCATTATTGCAAACACAAGCTTTTAAGTGAATGTCCCTAGACAAAG
The DNA here is from genome assembly GCA_013396655.1 of Campylorhamphus procurvoides. Classification (NCBI taxonomy): domain Eukaryota; kingdom Metazoa; phylum Chordata; class Aves; order Passeriformes; family Dendrocolaptidae; genus Campylorhamphus; species Campylorhamphus procurvoides. Next base: position 162,782 of record WBMV01000666.1, on the reverse strand, counting down.
CTCCTCAGTGCTCTGGGGCATCCAGATGGTAAGAGCTCGTGTCTCCACATGATGGCACTGGATGTCAGGGGACTGCTGGGTCCAGCCCTGGCAGGAACAAATGACTTTCATTACCCAGAAGCAGGGAGTCCGTGTGACATATCAATGATATCTTTTAAAAATATGAGCTCTCCTGGTCACTCACGACTCTGGACAGAAGAGCTCAGTAATAGCAGTAAAAAAAAAAAGGTACATTTGGCTCCTTTCACTGTTGGCAGTGCAGTAACTTCTGCCTGAGATTTTGATGTATTTCAAAAATTGTTTCCCACTGGAAGTGCTGCCCTTGAAAAAGTACCTCAGAGATGACTCAGGAGTCTGTTCTGTTTCCTGTACCTTGAGACCAAGGTCAACGACTTGGGAAAAGTACTCTTGGGTTTTTGATAGGAATGTAATAAAATTCTATTGAATGTTTATCTTAAATTGAAAGGGAATATTCAGAAAGCTTTGGACATAAAACACCAGGAAAATACTGAAATTATTGAGGCAGATATTTTTGTTCAGGCTATGAGAGTCTCACAAGTAAAACTTTTTAGTCAGTTTTGCTTTATAGCAAAAATAATTATAAAAAACTTGATAAAAAAATTTAAAATAATCATTCCTCCGAGATGATACATCATCCCATCTACAGGAAATATCACAATCTCTTCCTTCTATGAGGGAATCTTCCTGTAGATGTTTCTTTAATTGAAACATTCAGCTCTTTTCAAGGCCTCAGAAATGTTTTTGCTTCGACTCTTTTTTTCTTGGGGCAATTTTATTTTTTTTAGCATGTAGTTCCAAAGAAGTGAAAACTCAGTGGATCAGTGGTGGTAAACAGGTATTTTGAAACTGAAGGAATTAATCAAAAAAAGCTATTTTTGGTAATCCTCTATATTTCATATTTATCCCACTCCTTGGAGATGCTTAGGTAGTTTAAATGCATATAAAATCAAGGAAGCTTAATCTCAGCAACTGAGTATTTAGCCCATTGTTTCAGGCTTCTGTAGAAAATACAGAATAATGCTTGCTTATTGGAAGGTCTTAAATAGAAGCTGTGAAAATTAAAATTCATGCCCTAAGTTCCACTAGGCATATTTATCAGTATCCCTTCTCTCTCTTCCAACTCCAAGGTGCTATGACAATGTCACCTCACTGCATTGATAGTACTACTCCTGTAAATTAAACACTTTGCAAAATTTCTCTCTCTTGTACAAGAGAGACCTTCTTTTCTTAGGTTTTCAGCTAGATGGAAAAGACTATACCAGTTTTCAACATTATTTAAGAAATATGTAGGGAAAAAGGCAAGTCTCTTAAGAATCTCAGTGTTGTGTCTCTTTGTAAAGACATTCAGATGGATGGTGTGTCTTTAGCTCGTTCATTTCACTTGAGCAGATATAGCTGGTGATGTTACTCAGAGCTCAGCCATCAGCCTGGCCTAATTATTTCCCTGATAATCAAAAAGTAAATGTCAGGTTATTTTCTGTTCCTATTAGCCCCAGGCCTGTTCCAGTTCAGGAACGCACACTTGGATACAGAACTTCCATTTCCTCCAGTGTGGACCAGGACTCTTGGGAAATGAGCGTTTCAGACCCACATCTGTGGCATTTTACTCCCATCCTGTCCCTGCTGTGGAAATACAAGTTTGTGGTTAACAAACACCCACAATGCAGTCATTGAACAAGAGGAAGCACCTGGATCCAAGCACAGCCTGCAAGGAAATGTCTGGCTCATGTCCATTCCAGGCTGAGAGGCTGCCTGACCTCAAGAGTGGTTGAGAGGGAACCCTATTTATTCCCAGCACCATCCTTAGGGAAAAAAATGCCAGTGGTCACACACTGGGGAATGGATCTTCCCAGAGGGAACACCCTTGCCCACCGATTCAGCATGTTCATAGTGCAGACGGTTTTTTATAAGATTAGAACACACTGTTCTGTGTCTCATCTTGAATTTTATGTTGTCTTACTTTTAACATACTTAAAAATATCACAGTCGGAATTTGAGCCAGTTTCATGGGTAAAAAGACCTGGGAAAATCAGATTAATTAGTTTGTTAGGCAGAGGCACCTTGGACAGACTGTGAGAACAAGGGAGGACAGCCCTCTCCTAATGCTAAAGTTCTGCTTACATTCCTTTATTAAGTTAGAACCATGTTTATTTCCAGTCTTCTTGTGTTTTCACAGAGATGCATGGACTTTCTGAGGAAGCTACAAATAATGAAAAATCAGTGTAGCATTTGACAAGACTCACTGCACAGCTTTTTCTCATTGTTTTTTTAACGTTTTCCCCCACAGATATGACTTAGGATTAATTTAAATAATCCTAATAATAATGGTTAATTTTAGTATTCAGGTAAATATCTAAACTATCTTTTGATGCTGAGCCCACCCATAACCAAAAAGGGCTAATGGGACCCAGAGTTTCCTCTGTGGTCCATGGAAGTGGACAGCCATATAAAGGGACGAGAAGAACCTTATTTAAGTGCTCTAAGTCATTACCTGGAGTACTTGTACTCATCTGGTGATCAGATGCATACTGCCAGGTCCTTCCTTTCACTTTTCAGTCAATTCTCAGCTTCAAACAGAAGTTTTCCATTTGTCCCTGCCTGCATGGCAGGGGTCTCTATTCTAAAAACGAAATCACATTTCACTCACTTTTGTCCTCAAGTTTACTCACATTGTTCTTACTCACTTCTCTGTCTTGTGCCAAGTTGTTCTCTGTTCACAAATATCCTCTCCTATCAGTTTTATTTTAAAAGTGCATTCCAGACTTTTGTGTTCTTACAGTGTCTCTTCCATATACAGAGTGCAGAAGAAAGTGTTAGTGTGCTCAGTTATTCCTGGGGCTGATACCCAGTTTTGTTTTTCACCAAACATTATGACAGCCAAAAGTCACTGAACTCACACTTGCCTTTAGTAAGGAAATACGCTGAAAACAGAAATTAACTGTAGAATTATTTTTCCTAGTTCTTTTTCCAGATCTATCATCTAGGTTTAAGCAACTTGAAGACTCAGGCAGGGTCCATCCATGGAGAAGTTAAAGCTTCACCACCAGCCATATCTCAGGGATCCAAACACAGAGAAACCTATTGACCTTCCCTTTTTTGTCCTATTTTTTGCTGGTTTCCTCCAAGGACAAAATGACTTCTCTTGGAGGTAACTTTAAGCTTCTTTGCCAGTCCTCCACAGCACACTTGTGCTTCTTCCATAGCACTGTGGCTTTAACAAGTTTGTCAGAAGGCCATTTTTGCCTTAATTGTCTGCCTAGCTCCTCTTTTCTTGAGCCCCAATTCCCAAGAAACTATAACATTTTATTTAAAGATGGTGCATTTTCAAAATCATCTTGAGATGAGTCCAAATGTAATTTTCTTTTATGCTGTTACTTTAGGTCATAAGGGCAGTGGGAGAACAGAGCACCTACCTACAGATGTCTGGTGGATATTTTAGCAGGGAAAACAGAGCCTTTTTCACCACAGCATTACAACTGCACCTTAAAGTCAGTCAGTCAGTCAGTCAGTCAGATTCAGTGATTCGTGGTAAGTTGCATACAGTTCTTGTTTAAACATTTCTCTGAAGTTTGTATGTGTACTACAAGGGACATCTGATGTTCAAAGCATTTCCAAACAAACCTGTATCAGAAGAACACAGTTCAACAATGTGGTGTCTGTGTTTCTGGGTGGGTAAAGGGCTGAAATGACAGTGATTTATGGCACTGCTCCTCTGAAAACCAGCTGAGCCCCAGGACTGCCAAGTTAGAATAATGTGCACAGAGAGGCTCCAAAAACAAGGTCGTGTGTTTTCCTCCTTTGTGTGAGTCAGAACCCCACTTGAGAGCCTCCAGCTACTCAAAAACTTGCTTGCTTTTCTTTCTAAGCAAGTTAAGACAGGGCTGCCAATCCAGCAATTTAATTATGGCTGTTTGATACTTTAGTTAAAGTTCCTACTGACATGTGACCACATGAGAACTTCAACTTCCACTCAGAGAAAAATAAAGATCCCAGCCATCAAAGTGCAGAACTTAAGGGCAAGTGGGATCTGAATGCACACAATGAGCTCACCAAATGATGGAGGAGGAGGAGAAAAATCCTTTGTTGAATGTCAGACAAACATCTACCAGAGTAGCTTTGCTGTAATTGGTTTTGCCTTGGGAAAATCTCATGTTGGCTTCAAATAATGGTCTGAAAAGACATAAATTTCAAGTTTTGTTTGTAATGACAGGGGTAGGCTGTGAACAGGACAATGAGATTTGCACCCCTGTTTTTGTGAGAAAATGAAGACTCCATTTTGGCATTTTTAGTCAATTAATATGAAACTTCTTTGAGAATTTTCAGAGAAATGCCTTTCACTGGAAAATGCCATGTCTCCAGGATCAAAATTCTCTGCAGGAAACAAAATTTTTCTGCAATAAAATTCAATTGAAAGACATTTACTGTTCAGACAGCTTAATGTTTCTCATTATATGTCCAAAAAAGAGTGTCTTTCCCTTCTTACTGAAGAGGCCCTCTATATGTGACATTTTGGTAAGATGTTATGCAGAAAAGTGAAATAGTGCAGGTCTGGGATGAAACCTGCACGGCAGGTTCTTCTGAACTGAAACTGGAGAGAATCAAAGAGAATGTAATAATATGCCCCTCTAATTGTGATGAAGAATTAGGTGAAATCAGGAGATATGAAATTTCAGGCAAAATATTGATGTGGGCATTTAGAATTCTCTGGAATGAAAGGCACTAAAGCAAGGAACATAGCAGGATAAACCATAGAAATAGCTGATTTTGCAGCTGTTTCTAATATCTACAGTTATTGCAGCTGTGGCAAAGCAAGGCTGTATTTCACAGCCTCTTACTATGCTTTGAGTATAGAAGAAGAGGCTGTGATACACAAATAGGCACTTCTAGGCTGTGATTTTTAGTGCTCACCCCTTCAAAAGGAAGTATTTCGAATAATTCCTGATAGTAGGAAAGAAACAAGCTGAATTTGTTAAATAAACTGACTGACTAGCACTGACAGCAGTACTGGCCTCTCAGAGAGGCTCATGCTCTCAGGTACACAGCATATAACCCAGTGAACTTTTTATTTTAAATAAAAAAACAAGGCTTCTGTTTGAAATCAGATGAGGATTTCACGCAATATATCATTTGTTTGCTGGCAGGAAAGTAGTGAATTAGAGTTAATAAATCAATATGAGCTTTTTTCAGAACCATCAGAGGTCCCACCAAACCAGAGCAAAGTTACCTTGAGAGGCAGCTTGGGAGAGATACTGTCATACCATTGCAAAGCCTGAGCTACAAAAATGAGGAGGCTCCAGTTCTGTTAAGAAACCTTTCTTCATAAACTGCACAATTGTTTCAATAATATTTTATATCGAACTTTACATGCAATTCATGTGAAATGTGGTTTAATAATCTGGAAAGCCTTAAGGTCTAAAAAGGTCTAATGTCATCAGAAAGCTTTATTGAGAAATGCTTATGCTCATGAAGGCAGTATAACATTTTCAGTGCAGGTCATTGCTGCAACCTGCAGTGAGAAATCATCCCAGTACCTTTCCTCTTCCTGCCTTTGACAAGTAGTGGTTGGGGCTAATCAGAATAAATTAAGAGTATTGAAAACATTTTAAAAATATTATGGAGATTTTTGCAGCTTTATGATGTGTAATGAGATCTCACAGAACAGGGCTTATTGTCCTCTTCTTTTTCCTCTCTATTTTTAATTTTTGACATATCAGCTGTATCAAGTGAATCACAAATTCCCAGGCTGGAAGGGACCTCAAAAGCCCTTTTGTGGAAAAACCAGCATCCATGAGATTATCCAGCACCTTGTCCAATCTCATCCTGAAAACCTCCAGCAATGGGGGGGCTCCATCACATCCTTGGGAAGGTTGTTCCAGTGATTGGTTGTTCCCACTGTAAAAAAATTCTGCCTTATTTCAAGATGAAATGGTTTCCATTTCTTACTGAAATAATTTAAGAAGGATAGAGAACATGAGGAAAGCATTTAGATGTTTCTTTCTCTTTAAATGGGTACAGTAACGTTCTGGATCTTTTTTTATCATAGCAAATTTAAAAACACCACAATCCCACTTTTCCCTCTGCAAGTATGTGATAGATAAACCACTTCCCAAAACTCCAGCACTGCAGTTTCCTATTTGTTTGGCCTTGTCAGAACATCAGAAATGTGGCTGCTGGTGATGACAAGGGGGTACAAACAGTGTAGAGAAGAGTGGGCATGGATGGATGGGAGTCTTCCAGTTTGCCATAATAATTCTGCTCCTTTACCAGACATGCCTTCAATGTATGGCATGATTACAGTCCAAATACCTTCATATATATTTGTGTCTTTAAGTATGCTCATGTCCTTTTAGCTGGTGTTTCCTTATGGCTTGTTCTTCAGTGTTTAGATAAGCAGAAGGCATCTCTCCCTTCCTTTCAGTCCCTGGGCCCCTCTCTTGTTCTCACATGAACTTAGCTGAAACCATGGTTTTGCAATTCCCTGTCCTCCAAGTCTTCAGCTATCTTTCCTACAGGTTCTCCCTATCTCCTCCCACAGCTGCTTTTCACCTCTCTCCATGCCTGCAGCCTCTCTGGGACTGCTGAAATCAGCCCATCCATCTGCAACCAGATCACTTGCACCCCGGACCTGCTGCAATCCTGCTGCAGATCTGGTACCCACAGCTCTGGCACGGCCTGGATCCTCCCATCTGGTTTAATCTCTCCCTCTGTTTCTAAGAAGAGGTGAATGCACAGTCATTTTCCTCCCCAGCTTTGCAGGAAGGCTCAGGATGAACCCTCAAGCTGCAGCCTAAGCCAATTTAATAACAAGCTGCTGCTGAAAGAGGGAGTCCTGCCCATGTGACTTCCCTCTGTGCCCATCTCTCGAGATGCTAACTGATCCTTTTTGTTCCTGGGATGGATTTTTCCATACCTGCTTTGTGCTGCAGTTGCACAAGAGCTGTGCCTGGTGCAGAGGGAGTGGTGACAGCCCTTGGGGATGGAAGGTGGGGTTGGGGGTGAGTTTGCCCCTTTCTGTCACCCACTGGCTTTGCTGCAGTGTGGAAAGCCCCTCTCAAAGCAAGAAGCAGGGAGATAAATGGCTGGCTACAGATTTTTCCAGGAGAAAAAAAAGTGATCAGTTCCCTGAGGCTGCAAGGGAAGTACCAAGATAGGGATGACCTGGGCGAGATGATAGGAGGGAGTGGAAAGGGAGGGGAGCTTCTTATCACTGCTGCTTGTCCAAAAGCAGTCTGCAGTAACTTATATTCTGCTTGTGGTTTTGGTGGTTTTGCTTCAAAGCAAAGGGAAAAGGCAGAAAAAAATCGTGTAATTTGAGTTGACTGCTGATTTTTGAAATATTAGCCTAAACAAACTTAAGGCTGTACAACCAATTGCTTTTCAAAATAGAAATGTAGATGGTTTTATTGATCTATTAGCAGTTATAACATGATCCAAGTTAGCAGTTATACATTTTTATTGTATTTCTATTAGTAAATGAAAACAGTGTTGGCATTCAGAAATACTGTAGTACATACTGAACCTTTCCTGCTTTTGAAATATCTTTTCCAATGTATCCTCGAGGACTTAGCATACTCTTCCCTTGCTTGTCACAGTTCAAAAGCATGCTCCCTTTAGTACAGAATCCTTCAGATTCATTTTAATTAATGTGTTAGTAACCTTTCAAAAAAAAAAAAACCAAACCCCAAACCATTACATTTTTTACTACCTTTTAAATAAAATTAATTCAGTTGCCCCAATTATGTAAAATATGAGTTATCTTGAATGTAAATTAACTGCAGTGGTAAACAGTTCTGTCTCTGTGTGTTTCTTTATGTGGGCTCACATGGTTTTAGCTTTAATCAAGGAGACTAATTTTACTTTTGGAGGATTATAAATTCCATGAGGACAGTAAGAGGTAGCATTAAGGTATGCTAGTTATTATTCTATTTGGAAAAGAGAATTGCATAACTAATCTTTTGTCCCATGAAATCTTTATGCTCACACCTGAAATGTTTGCAGCCTTTGTGCAAGTGGTATTCTTTACATTAAATAACTGCATTCATGGATATTTTCTTAAATTACCTGTTATTATATTCTGTTGTTTTCTGCTGCAAACAGTAAACATTTCTATATGACATTGGATCAATGGCAACAGTTAACTGTGCAGAAAGAAGGTCTAATTTTGGCTGTGTCAGTGTGAGCTGTTGCATTGCTGGGTGTGTAAACCATTCATCATGGGATTTCTGTGATTTTTAATGAAAAAGCACTGTCACCTTTGGCATTCTGGGTTAGCCAGCAGGATGACTTTCATTTCTTTAAGGCCCCTATTTAACCAAAACAGTGAGTAAGAATCACTTGGGTGTTACCACCTTCCTCCTCTGGAATTCTGTGGCAGATTTTATAGAAATTTTAACTGTATGGGTTTATTTAAGGGATCTATTTCTTCCTTTCATGACACACTCAAGGGATGACATCATTGTGAAAAGGGGCACCTTTTGTGAAGGAAAGGAGCCTTGAAGGGGAAAAACAAACTCATCATTCCAAATTGCTCTGAAGGTCAGCAGTTGTATGGCTGGAACACTCAGCATCTCTGCTGAGACAATCCTATCTCACTGCTCAGCAGCAGCTCTCAGTTCTGCAAAGTTATTGAAAATCAGAGCAAAATCAAACAGCAAGAAAGGCAGCAGCCTGCTCATTAAGCTTTTACATGTCTCTTCATACTCATTATTCCAAAGCTCTTTATGTTATTCTGAGATGACTTTTAAGTCAAGCTAACTAGTGTGGGAATGTGAATTTCTTACTAAAATCTGTTCAGTGATGTTATTCTGGGGTTATTTTAATGAGATTTAGACATAAAATATGTCTTGGCTGACATTACTGAACTCTATCATACCAAATCACAATTCCTATGGAATACAGTGATGTCTTTTGGAAGGCATTCTAATTCAATCTCTTAATAATAGCAATAAAAATTCACATTGCTTGTTTAATTACCAGTAAGCCTGTGGATTAAAGATAGAACTGCCTGTACACTTCTATTCTGCTGTGTCCATGCAAAGTGCAGATTTAAATCAGTGTTTTTCTGGAGCTGCCACTCACAAGATATGTAGTGTGGACACCACCCAAATTTTACACAGCTGTCTGCATAAATCAATCATACGAAGAGAAGCAGAAGTTTTTACAAACCTTTATGTTTTGGCAGGAGGACTGCTGTCGTGTTATGTTGGGTGTCACATCTAGGCTGCATTAAGGCAAAATTGGGAGGTAGAGAAAAATTAATGCCACCTCTGGTTCAAGATGATGGCTTATGGCACCTTGTAGGCATCACACTTCACTCTGCTGTGGCTGATCGCCACTTCTGCCAGCCCTCAGTGTCAGGAAGAGGCGAGTGACTCAGTTTGCACTTCCAGGCAGTTCAAAGCAGGGTGGGATTTGTCATTTTCTGTGGCAAAACCATAGTGGAGAAGCTTGGGAGGAGTCTGAAATGGGCTCCATGTGGTACAATTGCATAAAAATAAAACACACAAATGCAATTGTGAAAGCTTAATTTAAAGCTACCTACACCACACTGATGCTTTAGATACCTCCAGAGAATACCCTCCTTCTCCAGAGGTATAAACCTGCCCTCTCTGCTCCAGCATTTATTGTTTTCACGTTGTCCTCAGCCAGGTTTTAGAAGTCTTTGTAGGTTAGTATCATATAAACACATGTCAACGTTGGCCATCAGAGTGTGATTGATATTTGCACTAAGGATAAAACAAAATCTCTCACAGCTCTCTCTGGCCAAGCCAGGATTCCAGGCTCCCCAGTTTATGCACTGGCAAAAATCACAGCAGTAGATGCAAGCATGAGATAACTGCTTATGTTAGAACAGGAGAAGCTATATAGCCCCCAGAGTAAATAAATATAATATGACTTACCCCTCAGATCTATGAACATTTTAACCTCCTCAATATTTCATCCTTTCCACTTTCCCCTGGCAATGGTAGATATTTGCTGTCCAGTCTGAGGCACCCTTTGGAAATGCTCAATTTTTTTATTGTTTTCAGTTTTATTGGTTCCACCAAAAAAAAAGGTTTCCATTTCGCAAACTGAACATATGTGGGAGAGATGAAGCTACTGCCATGGAAAATGCTGGCTGATATTTGGATCACAGAGATGAAATTCCAGTGCAGAAGTGTGCTGAACAGACAAGGCAGGGAAACAGGCTGTGCCAGGTCAGGCTCTTCTGAAGTTCCAATGGGGATATGTATGTTCCAGATAGTTCTACAAATAAGAAGTTAGTAGTCATATTGCTTGGCTACTACCCTCAGATAATGTCTGAACTACATTGTTATTTTAAATGGCCTGTGTTAAGAAAGAGACTAATGCACTTTCAAACACCTGCCAAAGAAAACTTTCCTGTGCATTCACAAAACAAGAAAAACGAAGGAGTTACCCTGAAAACAAAGTGCATTTGACTCAGAGGGGACACAGCATCCTAGAAAGTGAGTTTATTTTGCAAAATGTGTGTGGTGGCAGAGCTGAGGCATGACCTGGGAGGAAGAGCAGGGATGGGAATGTCCATGTTCCCTGAGAGATGCCTGATCCATCTCTATGCCTGAGGTCAGGATGAGATCACAGCACCTGCCAGAATCAGCTCATACTCCCAACCAAACACATGTCAGATGCAAGGATGCCTCCAGGTGTCAGTAGCAATTAAAGCCATCTGCATGGGAAAAGGAAGATGTAGCACGTCAAGCAATGAAATGGTGACCTGTGGACTAAAAGCATCTGTCCTTTTAATCTCTGCCAGAAAGAGAACACAGAAAGTCTGGTCTTGACATTGGCTGTGAGGGGATGCTCAGCAAAAACATCTGTGAGAGCAACCTCTGCAGGAAAAAAAATCAGGTTTTCATGGTCTTTTCCCCTCTTTGTGAGTATGGGGGCAAAGGACTGCAAGTGGGATGCTGCTACAGGTTCTGTGGGTGGGAAGCAGCAATACAAGGCTCCCACCTCCAGCACACAGATGTAAGTAACAGATCTGTGACCAGACGAAAATAGAAGCACACTAAAATGTTGGCAGGAGTGTCTTTTGAGTCGCAGTGAATATCCCAGTATTGCAGTTATGGCTTTTAACCAAAGTTAGTATTATTTTTCTGAAAGGCTGCCTTTATTTACCCTATTCGAAATAGATTCTAGAACTGAAGCATATCTAAATATTGAACATGATTTTCTCCAAGTCTCCATTTTCAAGTGTTAAGTGTGAAACACAACTTCATAGCAAAGCAAGTCAAAGCTATGGAAAATATTTTAATGATATTGCCTGAGAAAAAAAGCTTTCTTTGAAGAGCATTAAAGGAACTTCTCTGCTAAAGGGCTGGAGGTGCAAATTCACCCCATTACCAGTGCTGTAGGAAATTACATGAAATACCAATGTTTTCTCATATTCATTGCAGAATTTTGCATTATTTTCATTAAAAAAATCCTGGGGTCTGCTGTCTCTGGGGACAGAAGGCCTCTGAGGATATGCATTCATTTCAAGCCCTACAAGAACTGACCCTGTAGTATCTGTTAAACTCAAAAGTCACACCCAAAAACCTTAGATGCCTAAAGCAGTATTAAGGGTACTATAGGAGCACCACTGTGAAACTGAGATCCAAAACTCCACAGCTAACACTGCTTGGACCCACTAGACTCTTTTCCTCTCTTCCCTCTCTGATCAGAGGCACATCAGGGCTTTTCCACTTATTTCCCAGCTCCTACTTTAATCTTACTGGGACCAGAGGCCCAGCTCACACAGTGTGGCAGCAGCACTCAGATTTTACAAGTTAACGAGATGGTTCCCAGAATTATTTTTTTTTTTTAAATCCAATGTTTACTTCATATAAAATATATACAAAGTGTTAGGAACAAACTTCCCCTTCCGTGGGAGTTCCCTCATGTTTGATTTATAGATTCCCACTCTTATGACTGTTCTTCCTCTGAAGAATGAATCATTCTTTCTTTTCTTGCAGACTTGCTCAGTGTCTTAGAACTGAGTGGATGGCAACTTTATCACAATGAGAATTGTTTAAAGGGAAGTATTTCCTTTAAAATGATTAAGAGTTTCTTGCTGATAAAAAGGTACTCCCTGAAAGGACATCAGCTTGCCTGGATCACAGAGCAGTGGCTTTACAATAATGTGTTGTTGAGTCTGTAGGACTTTGTGTGATTTGAGAGGACATAAAGGCAAAATATAGAACTCCTATTGGATGTTATGCCAGAAATCTCCTGGGAATGTAGTACAGCATCTTCTGTCAAGTCTTGTCATGAAACTTCCAGGCAAGAGGGGGTCACTACACTTTGTTAATGACCCTTCCAGAAGTTGTTTGCTGTAGCAGTGGGGCTGGGGCACCCTGTTTGAAGCTCATCTAGAGAAAACAGGTCCTGAGGGAGTCACAGGGTGCAGAAGGAGAACAAGGAGATGAAAAATATTCTCTGTTTTCTCTCAGAGACAGAGGCACAGCCAGATGTGAGCTTAATGAATTCATATGGCTTGTGGTTTTATTGAGGTGTGTGTTTGTGCAACTGCTCCACAAAGACACACGTGGTGGAAACTGAAATAATAAGCCACATTCAGTCAGAAAATGTGCCAAGGTCCCTGCATAGCCCTTGTTACCTGCCTACCCTGTAAAGAAAAAGGTTCTGAGGGAGCCCTGCATGGATTCTTCATGTGCCAGCAGGAGGAGGTGCAGGAAAAGGCAGGATGGTTTCAGGACAGGGGTAGTGGGTGTCCACAGAGTGGCCACCTCAGCTTTGTGGCAGCCCTGCATCATCTCTGCAGGCAGATTTTGTCCCATCACATGCACAAAGCCATGGTCCCACGCTCCACAAGGCTGACCCTGACAACCACAGCGCAGTTGACAGAGTTAAAGTTTAAAAATAAAAGATGCTTCCACGGGAAAAATCCCCATGGGGCAGAGAAAAGAAGATAATTCTTGTGAGTTCTTCAAATCTATTGTCTGTACAAGAGGCCTGAAATAAATACGAGAGGAGAATAATATCCCATATTCTTTTTTTTTTTATTTCCCCATGAAAATACTGAATATCTGAAAACTCAAGTTCACTATAAGAGAAAAAATTAATTACAGACCTAAAATGGTTTGGGGTCTGTGTGTGTGTGTATATGTATCTGCTTGCTTTTAAGTAGAAACTCTCAGAAAAACAACAACAACCCCTAAAAACAAAACCCCATATATTTTTTTAATCAGCCTAACTGACTGACATTCTAAAACTGACTTCATTTTTCTCATGGGAAAGGAAAACAGGGACCTTTTGCTTTAGTTAGATATTTCCCCCCTCAAAATAAAAAAGCAGCTATATCAAGGACAGATTTAGGACATGGAAACAAGTACAACTCCCAGGGCAAAAATACCTAAGTAGAAGTCCCAAAGTCAAGCAGCAAATGTTACTGTTTGTACCTCTCCCATTGCACAGTCAGTTTAATATCTAAAGAAAGTGCACCACTAGCATTCATATAATCCACTACATTTTAAGACTGTGTTAGGGATTAAGGTGTTTGGCTGAAGATCACAAATTGTAATCAGCATTCAGGCTGGCTAATAGAAGTTAAGTGCAGTTAAAAAGACAGATTACTGACAATAGAATAGAAGAGAGAGGCACTGGCAGATTTTAGGTCTGGTTTTGCAAAGGTATGGGAATATTCTGTGGGTGTTTTTTGGTTGAGTGGAGATTTTTTTTGGTACACCTTTTGAATGTTAATGTTCTGCTGAGGAAGATTTCAGACAGGCTGTGAGGAGACTGCTGTACTCAGCTAAGCAAAATCCATTGCAGAGGCAGAACTGAAATTACAGTCTCATTTAAGAAAAACAAACCAAACCAAGCCAAAAACCCCAATAACAACAAAAGACCCCAAAACTTCATTATAAGTGAACTCTTTGCTACACACAAATAGGATTTTCAATCAAGTTTATCGGGAGGGTTTTTAATGTAAAATTCTAAGCCTTAAAGTTCAGCTTTTGACTTTGTGTGTTCACAATTTCTTCATCAGTCCCTGATCCTTTATGTTTAGAAATACAAGAAAAGTGCAAAAGAATGGAAACTAAAGATACCTGTAACTGCTGCAGTGGAAAATGGGTCAACTTCCCTCTCGAATAGATGAAGGTATTTGTTGAATATTGAAGTTTTCTAATCTTCTTCATTTTTTAAATAAAACTATAATAAAGCTATAATCTTTATATTGCATATGTCTGACTTCTATTATGTCATGTATAGCAGGAATATTTACATTAGGCTTAAAAGTAACAATAATTAAAGTAATGTATACTGACTATATTGTTGTGTATTCCCTGTTGATTTTATGGAATGTGTATTATAGTTCACCTGTTAGTGATGAAAAGCCAGAAAGTGTAGTATAAAATCCATTTCTTGTAATTCTGAGCTCCAAATATTGTTTTGGTAAGGATTTGTGACTTTCAAGTTTTCAAGTTGCTGATTCATCAGCCTGTAAGGATGTTGGCCATGTTATTTGCTTTAAAAGCCTCAGTGTTTTTGGTTATCTTATTACTACTATACATTTATGATATTTGCTGTGGAAAAGGGTTGCAATACTGATGCCTGTGTATCTGCACATTCTGTTTTTAAAGAAGAGGGTCCATAGGGGAAGAAAACCAGCCTGTTGGGTGCATTTTTCAAACCATTGCACTGATTCCTCAGTGCTGCAAATATAATGAAGTTTCACAGGTTTGTACGTTCAGATCTTCACAAGAGGCATCTCATAAAGCTTGCATTTGCTTTAGCAAATGCAAAGTGAGTAATTCCAGCTTTTAGGATAACTTTGACTCTCTTTGTCTACAAATCATCCTCACACAGCTTATGTAGAAGAATTCAAAATACTATGCATGCACATTTTTACACATTAAAGGGGAGTTTGCATTTTAAACATTCCAGGTTGCATTAAGTAAAACTGAGGTTCATGATATCAAGGAAGGCCTACCAAAAACCCAATAGATCCCTTTCTAACACTGTTTTATTGTTGAAATTAACTCCAACTTTATCTTGCCTTAACGATGTCAACACCTGAATGGAACAGCAAGGGGCTCTTTTTGAACACAAAGATCTGTCTCTAAAAGCTGTTCAGAGAAGATGAGAGTATCTGCCTGCAGGAGAAGGGCAATGTCAGCATGATATTGACTTTATAAGAAGAAAAGGATGAAATATAGGTGAAAAAGGGCATTGTCAGAATAAGCATTTAGACTGTGCAGCAAACAACAGTACAGGATACAGTATGGAGGAATGCAATATACAGTTGGGCATGTGTAATTTAATTTGCTAGCTTGGTGCTTTCTGTAATCAAGTTTTGTTTGTTTAAGGTAGGCTTTAAATGTCAATCACAGCAACCGAGATGTGAGTGAATGGAAACATCTTTGCTCAAATATTTTGTGTACAGATGTTTGAGCCTGAAGAAACTTGCCATGTGTTTTTGTAGCTAAGGAAGTGAGTAATCAGTGAAACTAGTATGGGTGGTATAGGAAAATCATGCACATGGTCTTGGCACAGCTGTGTGCTTGCCACATTCCATGAGATATTTCATAATGGAAAACCAATTGCTCCACTCATATAGGATACCTGCATTATCAGGCATATGTTGTGAAGTGCCCAGTGAAGTCACGGGATCACACGGATTGGGACCAGTAAATCCTGAGTGAACAAGAAGGGCAAGAGACAGTCCCTGGATGTTGACTTAGAGAAGAATATCCTGTTTGATGTGGATAAATGACTTGCTGTGTTTAATGACTTGCTGTGCTTTTTGCTTAATTTTAATCAATCAGATTTTAAAAGGCCAAAAATGTAAGTGGGATTGAGTCAGCAGAACTGCATAGGTAGATGCAGTAGCAGGAAAATTAGCCATGTGTCTGGTTAGTAAGACTGTGCCTCAAATGGTTTCCTGCTGGTCAGATTCCTTCTCTGAACTTGCTGGTTTCAGAGCCCTTTCTACTTTTTGTTGTGTAATTTACACAGAACACTGTGCAGTGAAATCTCTGTCAGGAAACAGCAAAAAATGGGTGCTGCCACTCTGTATGGTGTTTCACTGTTAATGCTTTTAATTAAAATACTTGCTTCGAATCCATGCACACATGTATACATCACAGTTCTGTCTCAGCAGTTTCCTGAGTTACCAGTTCCTCACCAGTGTTAATCTGTGTGTACATCCCATTATACTGGAAGCATTTATGGCAACTGATGGTCAGCTCCAGAGCTTCTGTGTCTCAGAGTATTTGTGCAACATGGGTGGGATGATCCACGAGTATAAATAGGTATTATCCCCCTCAGATGTTTAGTCTGATCCCAGAAGGAAAATAATGAACTTGCTTATCACTGAGTCATTTAATTACATGTATCTGTTTAAAACCAAGTTCCTTCAAAACTGGAAAGATACAGTGTACAGAATCCTTTGTGTGTTCTGAGTTTTGCCATTTAAAGGCAGCATATCAAAACCTGATCTTTCCTGGCAGTCTCAGATTTTCCATGTGCTGCATATTTCTCCCATGGTTGATAACTGTGTTCAGATAATGCCCAGTGAAAATGTCAGGAAAACCTTTCCTAAAACACTCTGATCTGTGGAAGCAAGCACAATTATTGTCTTGTGTGACTCCAGTTTTAGGAAAGACCATTAGCTGTGTATAAATATGTGCATAGATGAGGGAATATGCTTAAATAACATTAAAGACCATGACATAATGAGTGTGCTGAAAAGCTTTCTGCAGCCAGAATACCAGAGGTCTTTTGGAATGGGGCACCACTACCTTTGGCCTCCACTACAGCATCACTGCCAGTGTGACACTGTCTCAGTTTATTTCTCCTTCTCCTTCTCCTTCTCCTTCTCCTTCTCCTTCTCCTTCTCCTTCTCCTTCTCCTTCTCCTTCTCCTTCTCCTTCTCCTTCTTCCTTCTTATTTCTTTTCTTCTTTCTTCTTCTTTTTCTTTTCTTTTATTTTCAATAACAATATTATTTATCACCAGAATTCATTATTTTCTTCACCAGGTATTGCCCCCTTAAAAAAAAAAGGTCTGTCAGCTTTATGAAACTGGTTATTCCTAAAGTTTTATCTCTTGCATTTACCAACTGGTAGCTGAGACACTCTTTTCAGAAGAGAGTGGAAGATTTTTGATCTTTTTTCCAGCAGAAATTAAATCAGACAATAATAGTTATGCAGTTATGATATTTTTGGTGCTTTAATGCTTTTCTTTATTTTGTTTACGGTACTGTTTTTAGAATAATCCTGGCAATATTCTGGTATGACTGTGCATTCTTAATCCACTTAGACATATTCACTGTTGCTACTGAGGCATCCTAATAATTCTTTAGTGGCCCCACTCAAGTGACAGAGTGGTTATAATGCTGTGAAAGTTTGACCTGTGTATGCAGTTTGCTGCATTGTGTTCTGTTTCTTGTATTTTCCTTCCTCTTTCCCATTAGCACAACACTCAGCTGGGGCAGTGCTGTCCTTCGATCACCCTGGAGGGGTTTCTTTTCCTGGGGACACTTCCAAGGTAGTTTCAGCAGTGCCAGTGACCAGCCCTAAGCTGTGACACCCAGGAAAACCCAAGGGAAGAGGCAGCAGTGGTGAGCAGACACTCAGAGGAGCAGAGATGCCAGGCAGGCTCTGCTGTCTGGGAGCAGCCAAATTCAATCCCAAATCCTGGCAATCCTCTTGATATGGCAGAGCTAGTGACATAAAAGCTGTTTTCTTTCTAACTGTGTTGCTGATTCTGACTTTTTTAAGTAAGAAGAGGAAACATTTGACCTTGAACTGAATTGCTACTTCACTTACTCCAGGCTGCCTTCCTAAATCTTCCCTCTTTTCAAACACAAATTATTTATGCCTTTCCTTACAAGCACTGAGTGGTTGCTGCCTTCCATCTAGAAGACACAAAGATTTTGTTGGCCTGCAGCAGATTCGGGTCCATCCCACATGAAAACATTTTTGGCCCTTGTGTAGAGCCACAGCCACATTTGTTTTTCAGACCCCTCTCCCCCATCCTAGAGTGGCATCCACTGCAGTCCCTCTGTCCTGCAGCAAGGCATGCAATTTGCCACTTCTGTGTGATTAAACCCCTCATTTACCCCCTTGCAGGAAAGGAATGTTCTGCCCCAGTTCAAATGATATGGTAGGGAGGCAGAGGTTACTGCCAGCTCAGGGTCTGGGGACAGGTATCAGTGTCTGGGTTCTGCACTGCCAGCAGAATGGCACAGGGTGTCTAACAGGTCTCTCACACATGACACAACAAGCTGTCAAGTTCTTTTCCATCTGGTTTTTCTTCATTAGGAGAAAATTGTAATGAAATAACAAACAAAAGGGCTGTTTACAGTGAACATTGCTTCCCCCTCGCCCTGCAGGTATCGAGGTGCACCCCAATGGTTTCTACTCTGGCCTCAGTAACCTGATGATGAAAAGAATCAACTGTGGGAGGTCTATTTGTTTCAGCTATGGATGGAGATGTACTCACTGAAACATCCAGGAACATGACACCAAAATCTGACATGATTCTGGAACAGAAGACAATGCTTGCTGTTGTGATTTTACTGTTTATTTTCATGTGAATCCTCACTTTTCCTACTTTTGAATTCTCCTTGACCCATACTAGAGCATGCCAGCCTCAGCCTGGGACAGTTCGAGTCTCTTGCTTAGAGACTGAGAATTATCAAGGCTTATTTAGCACTCTGATAAAGAATTATCACAGAATGTCTCTTCATTTTGCTTCTGGTTTGCATTTTTTGAAAAATTATAGGCGTTGCAATACACAAATTTGCACAAAATTAATTTTATTTTAATTAAGTACCAATGAAAAATAAATTCTTGAAAGTAGATGAGTGAATCTGCTCACTGTGAAAAATACAAAGTTTGCATTAGCAGAACTTTTCTTCTAAGAATTGGAACAAGATGTAGTGTAGGTGATATAACAACCTAAGAGACACCAGAGCACAGCATCTCTTGCAGAGTCCTCTTATCATTAACAATAGTCTGTAGAGGAGGGTGTAAATTAGCTTTTCAACCTCCACGAGGCTCTTCTTGCTCTATATCCCATGCTCCAATGACAAGTGAGAAAGTGTTCTATTCCACAAGGTAAGATTGAATGAAAGAGCTAGAAAACTTTTTGGGGAAAAAAACAACAACCAAATCCACCATTGTTTTCCCAGGGATGAAGCTGCTTAATATTAACAAACCACTGATTGTAAACTTTGTTGTGAATAAGATATGTAATTATTGTAATTATTTTGGCCTATTTTGTCTTTTTCTGACAAAACTGATTTCTTGAGGATAGATGTTTGCTTTTTTTCCTGCACCACCACATGCAAATGAATTTCAGTCCTCTGTGTATTTCAAACCCCGTGTTTCCAGCATTTGCTCATTGTGTTTATTTGGTGGATAGGTCACACTAATGAGGTCACTGGAAGGTTTTGGTGCCCAGAATCAACAGATAACCACAGCCCTCTTTATCTATAAATGTCTTTGAATGGATTTGTACAACGAAGACCCATTCCTAGAAGTCAGTGTAAACAAAAACCTCCCTGATTGATCTGGGAAAGAAAGATTTACAAGACTGCGTAAAATTTAGTGGAACTACTCAGAGATTAAGTGGATGTTTGCAAGCATTGTGTGTCAGCACTGAAATACTATAGTGGTAACAACACCTGATGTACTGCCAGGAGGGAAAAGGCCACGCTCCTGAAGGGATGAGTCTCCAAAAAGGTCCTGGCGCTGCCAGGCTTCTTCAATGTCATGGAGTGGGCGGGGGGTGTGTATTCTGCATCTTTTCAGGCAAAGCTTTAGATTTGGTTATTTATAGTCTAATCATGACAAGCATTTGGGAAGTTTTCCTTTGTGCTTTGGCTCTCAGTCTGTAAATGGAGAAACAAAGCCAGCCCCGTAGCTGGTACAGCTGGGGCTGTGCTGACTCATCCAAGCTGAGGCTCTGGCTCCAGACGTGGCACTTAAGAGTTATTTATTTCCCTTTGCTGCTTGTCCTGTCCATCGGTTAAAGGTTGGAGCTATTTGTGGCAGAGGCAGGGGCAGGAGGGGTAGCTCTGCATCCTGGCTGACACAGGTCACAGGAGGACAACCAGACCCCCAAGCACAGCTACCCTGTGAGTCCACAGGACGAGGCTGGGCTCTGATCCCACTGCTGAAATACGAGCAGGGGTGATATAACCTTGGGCAGGGGGTGACCTGGGCAGAGGGGGACAACAACACAACCCTCCAGAAGCCACGAGGAACTGGCATGAGTTACATACCTATCAGTGCCAGGGCACCTAGATCACAGCAGACTCACACTTTCAGGTTATTTCACAAAGGTAGGGACAGTGTGGCATTCAAGAAATGTCCCTGTTGGTGCACTGGTGCTGCCCAAAGCCACATGTTTTCAATATTTGTGAAGGAGCAGTGGCAGCAATTTTCTCACTCCCCTGGGGCTTCTCTCCTGTGTCAGGTTCTGTTTGTTTGAAGACCATATACATTTTATTTTAGAAGAGGGAGACTCTCCCTCATAACTGCGCCTGAAGAGGGAGGTCATGACTCTGATCAAGGGAATGTGGAACAATGTTCAAGTGACGCAATTTGATTCTTGTGTGAGGTTTGGAAGTTGCTAACTGAGGACTGTTTTGGAGACTCAGCTGGCCAGCGTCTCTGGCATGTTTGGAAGTGCTCCAAGGAGGTATTTTTGTAAACCACTGGGATAAGGCAGTCAATTAAGGGTAATTTAATACTGCTGGGCAGTCACTTCAAGTCAGTGTATCTGTGGATATTGCTAAACTGACCATAGCAAAAGTAGGAAATTCACACCAGTTCCCCCAGAACAGCAGGGAATTATTCCTTCACACTCTCAGCATTTAAGAGACACATTCTGAAGACACGATGGCAACCCAGTTCTGTGATACCCCACTATTTCTTTTCTCCTCTTGAGAAACCAGACCAGACTCAGGATGGAATATTACTATTCCAGTCCTCAAAGGAGGCCCTGGCACATCATTGTGCCTCACAAGAATATGTATTCACTGTGGAAAGACTGAAATATTAATGAGACTGGAGAGGGAGGGTCTGTGTGCTAATGCAGCTGTGCTCAGGCAGCTCTGCATCACTCTGGAATATAGGCTTTTGTTTATTCTACCAGTTCCTGCAGAAAATCCTGGGCAATCTTTAAAGATGCTTTTTGGAATTAATATTTCTTGGTGCAATTTAAGTAAATATACTCTTACATACTGTATAATGGGGAGGAATATGTGTAATTTTTAAATTTCAATTTTTTTTTTTAAACCACATTTATGTTAGTTTCTTCAATCTCAGTACAAGGAGTTTAAGTCAGAGGGTTACTGCAAAGAGAAAAGGCCAAATAAGGACAGGATAAAACCCTTTACTGGTAGACACCAGGGAATGAGGCTGTTTTACTCCAATGAGGATTTCAAGACTTTTATATCCATGACCTTTAAATGAAAGTGCTGGACTAACAGCATGGAGCTGAGATGGGAATTCTGTTCTCAGTGATGTCTGGGAGGAATGTGTGTGTGTGAGAACAGTCCTGATCTAATTCTCTACTGCAGTCTGTGTTTTCCCAAATGTGGGAATCTCTTGTATCCAGAGTACAAGAAGATAGACAGACAGATGATAGATAGATAGATAGATAGATAGATAGATAGATAGATAGATAGATAGATAGATAGATAGATAGATAGATGGATGGATGGATGAAGAAGAGATACTTGTTTATTCCTATATACATGGAGGTGGATGCTGGGTGGTAAATCCACCCTCTCTGCATGCCAACTATCCCCTTTTATACCCTTCACACAGTGACAGATCAGCATCTACCCCAAACGAAACAACATAAAACTACATTCCTTGGCTAAACATTTCATCACCTTCCTTTAAAGACACAGTACCCACTGATTTTACCATGCATGATCTGTGGGGAAGGGGCTGATGTGAGTAGGGAGCTTCTACAGCTGATAGGCAAGTATTTTGCTATGTCAGTGACCACAAGTTAGCACAACAGTTCAAGCCAAATTCTTGTTTGGTCTTTGAAACTGCTTGTTCCTGTGTTACCTTCCTGTTTGGTAGATTTATTGTGTTGTCTTGTTCTCAGTTCTCCTCACTGGGGCCTTGGTCCTTGTTCCCAGCTCTCTTCCAAAGGCAGGATCCAGCAGTACACCTGGATGGGAAAAATAACCCATCAACTAACTGAGGCTGATGGCAGCAGGGCAGACTTCTCCCTCACCAGGGATGGGGTTTATAGGCTTGAATGCACTCTAAATGAAAGCTTCCTATAAGGGAATTTTATGTGAATAAGAGGAAACATAAATAAAAAAACCTTGTCTTGTTTGTACCTTTTTGCTCTGTCTGCTTTGAGCAAACCTTTAATGCTTGATTTGGACAAAGTGGTCTGCAAAGCATAACTTAATCCTCTTGTGCCACAAACAAGCCCAGAGGAAAGCCTGGAGGTACCTGGTGTGTGTCTACATGGCCTGTGAGCCTATTGGGAACAATACAGAAGGATTTTCCAGGTTTGGAGCTCTACACAGAGGTATTAGACCTAAACACATGAGTTGTGATCTCACTGAATAATTTCAAGAAGTCTACCTAAGGAATTGCAAACTATCTTGTGATCTGTAGACTATTTGATAAGAATTTATATTCAGCTTGGCTTAAAGATCAGCAAACTTGCCTATGTCAATGACAGCTGAGAAACAGCCCACAGAAGATGAAAACCTGTCATCTACAGCCCACCTGGGACAGTGGCCACAACCTGAATTTTCCCCAGCACAGAATCTCATTGTTTCATCCTTGTTTATTTAAATATACTTAGCCTGTAAAATGCAGAAAATGTCTATTCATGCTGATGCCATGTCCATGAAAATAAAGCTGTTGAATTCCCACCTGGTTTTAAGTGTTTCTGGAGTTCTGCTGCAAAGTTTTGGGCACTTTTGTGGTAGATAAATTTGGTGTAATTTCTGCACTGTTAACATGTGAGGCTGCCATGGCTCCTGTTCTTTTGTCAGCATCACTATAAAAGCAGCTGACACCACAGCAATTTCTGGGTTTTCCCCTCTTGGCACACTAACAAACAATCCCCATCATTTCCTTAGATGTCTTATTCTTCATGGTCTAGAAAGTGTGGCAAGGAGCAAAGGCACTTTTTCAAGGCACCAGAGGCAAAAAGGCATATTATCTGTGCTAAAGCAGGACCTGTAAAATGTAGGCTTCTATCCCATGTGGAAGTGATCCTCTGCCAGTAGGGCAGTAGAAACTGCATGCCTGACTTCTGACACAGCTGTAAAGCACAGTGACTCCTATCACCTTCTTTCTGCCTTGTATAAGCTCTGTTTTTCACTTTGGGAGGAGCAGTGGTGCAGCAGCTGCACCCAACCTGATATTTGAACCTGCAGGATCTCCAAGGGAACTGGTGTGGGATTTGGTGCAGTGTTGCTGTCCCAGACCCTTAGTGACCAACACCTGACCTGGACTGTGCTTCCACTTATGGATTTCATTTTGAGTGAGACTCTTTGCTTTTAGCTGCATTGGTTTAAGGTTTTACCTTGACTCGTAGAAAGAGTGTTGGAGGTCTAAATACACAGAAGTGATACTGAGAATTATGTCTAAGCAGTCAAGTGCTTTAGACACAGTGAAACCATGGATATAAAAAAAAATCAGATTTTTGGCTGTCAAATGCAGGAAAAGATAAAGAAATAACTAGGAAAAATTTACAAGGGCCGGAGTCAGAACTCCTGGGGATTACATCTTAGAATCACAGTATCACAGAATGGTTTGGGTTAGAAGGGACTTTAAAGCCCATCTTGTTCCACCCCCTGCCATGGGCAGGGACACCTTCCACTAGCCCAGGTTGCTCCAAGCCCCATCCAACCTGGCCTTGGACACTTCCAGGGATGGGGCAGCCACAGCTTCTCTGCCCAACCTGTGTCAGGGTCTGCCCACCCTCACAGGGAAGGATTTCTTCCCAATATCTGGGTTAGATCTACCCTTTTTCAGCTTAAAGCCACTCCCCCTTGTCCTGTCACTGCTTGCCCTTGCAGAAAGTCCCTCTCCAACCTTCCTGTAGGACCCCTTTAGGCACTGGAAGGTGCTCTGAGGTCTCCCTGGATCCTTCTCTTCTCCACTCTGAACACCCCCAGCTCTCCCAGCCTGTCCAGAGCAGAGGGGCTCAATCCCTCTGGGCATCTGGGCAGCTCTGCAGGTGGGGTCTCACCTGAGGGGCCAGAGGGGCAGAATCCCCCCCTCCCCTGCTGCCCACGCTGTGGGATCAGCCCAGGGCACAGCTGGTTTTCCAGGCTGGCAGTGCCCATGGCTGGGTCATGTTAAATGCTGCACCAAAGTCCTTCTCCTCAGGGCTGCTCGCCACCCATTCTCCACCCAGCCTGTCTTTGTGCTTGGGATTGCCCCAACCCATGAGCAGAACCTTGCACTTGTTGAACTTCATGATATTTCAATGGTCCCACCTCTCAAGCCTGCCCAGGTCCCTCTGGATCCATCCCTTCCCTCCAGCATTTCAGCAGCTCCACAGCTTGGTGTCATTGGCAAAATTCCTGAGGGTGCACTGGGTCCCACTGTCCCTGTCACATTTCTGTTCTATCAGTGGTTTTGGTTAGGATTTACAACGGGCTGAGACATTTGGTTTTCTTTTTTGCACCTTCTTTTGTTTATGCTCCAGGCAGTTTTTTTGTAGACACCTGAAAATTGTCTCTTTTCCTACAGAACCTTTATTTAGGGTTTTGGAACATTTTTACTAGTGTTTTCTAATAGATTTGGATAGATAAAAAAATATCTCACTTATTCAAAGTTTAACCACCTGTTAAAAAAAAATCTTGCTGGTATTTTTTGTATTCTGTCTTTTATTGTGAATAGCATAGTGCAAAGTTTGTTAACCAGAAAGGAGTGGCCATAAAACATGACTGTGGATGCAGTATTTGTGTAAAGTGATACCCCACCTCTGTTTGCCATCTGCATTTCTTGGTGCCAGAAGGCTACATTACACACTGCTGCTTTTCTTCCTTGAAAACGATTGGCATAAAAAGTTTGTTTTCCTCTTCCTACCCCTGTTATTTCGGAGTTTTATGCCTTAGGTTGAGGTTTTTCCACCACCCCCTCCCCCTGTAGTTTTTTCTTCTGTTTGGATTCCAAGCTCAGATTCCTGTTGCCAAAGCTTTCCTTCTCCCAGAAAGGGTGATTGTCAGGTGTAATCAGGCAAGAAGCCAAACTGCAGTGACCCAGGTAACAAAATACACAGTGAAAGAATTGCAGTGACCAACCAGAACTTTAAAACAGTGGAAGAATTGTGATTTTTATTTCTGTCTTACATTTCCCCAAGTAGTTTGAAGGCTACCTGGTCGAGATTATTCTTTGTAGCTCTTACCATAAATATGGGCCAATGGTTTCCATTAATGTGGAATAACTTCCATTAACCCAGTGTGACTGGGTTATGTACAAAAATGCATCCGATTTCCCTGTTGGCCCCTACATATCTCACTAGCATGTAGTTCAACACAATATAAAGTTACCATATAATGCAATGTTTTCAACTTTTCTGAGCATCTCTATAGCCAATATAAAAAATGGGTGTTATTAAAGGAGAAGACTTCTTATGTATGAGAGGTTTAAGGTGAACACAGTGCATAGTTTGTGGAATTTCATTGATAACCAGTACTGGTTGGTCCATGTGTTGCTGATTACATAGCAGCAGACACACAAAAAAAATAAACAAAACCACAATTTGCTAAATATATCCTGGAGATTAACACATGGATGGAGAAACTTCTTGCCCCAAATGAATGGATAATGCAGAAATACAATGTAAAGCAGTATATGAAGACTAGGAAGTCTCCAATGTGTTTAGAAAATAATTATTCACAATTGCTGGTTAGTACATTTTTAATCATCATCTTCAGTATGTAAGTATTCCCTTCACTTCATCCAGCTGGAATTAGTGCATGATTTGAAATGCTTCTTGGTTTGTCCAAAGTAAGATTTATAAAAATACTGAATTTTTCTGATTTCATGAAGGAAAGAAAGAATCCCATGTATTTACATAAAGGAAGGCATGGTTAATCAGATCCAACTAAACATGTACAGTATTACCTGAAGCAATCACTGCTATGGTATAATGTATAAAACATTATGTCACAGCATTATATAAAGCATTATTTTCTAAGCAGATAATGAATAGCATGAAATCCTAATGTAAACAAGAACAATAGCTGCTCTCCCAGTATGTCTGCTTGAAGTCGATCCTCTCCCCCTCCTTGTGGAGTTTGTATCTATAGCTGCATTACCCAGGCATACACAGTATGCCTGCTGTGCTTGCAGTCTTTCTAGGAAAACACAACTAAAATCTGAAGTAACAAGATTTCCAGGGCACAGCAGAAAAAAGCATGTTTTCTGTCATCACTGAACAGATCCTGGAAGGTTCAGCAGCCCTTGTTAAGCTCTCTGTCAGCACTTGGTACTGATAACCACGATACAGAGTTTAAATGGTATAAACCTCACAAGCATCCCCTTCACTCTGGACTGCAGCACTCACCATAGGCCATGTAACAACCAGAGTAAAAAGTCCTTGTTCTTCCTTTCCATGATAATTGTGTGTCTGGATGGTTGTCATGATGTAAAAACAAAAATGAAACTCTGGAAAAGACCCACTAAATCTCTTTATAGAACAGAAACAGTGCCTGAGTTATGCTAACACACAAAGGATGCACCAATATTAGAGATGAAGAAAGGATTTATTTTTTTTAAATCTGCACAGTACTAGCAGCAATAGCAGGAGGTGCTGATAAAATGCATTTGGTCACAGAATCACAAAGGTTAAAAAGGAGAAGGACACAGTCCAGCAGGTGTGATCTGCCCAGTGCAGAGCAGAAGGACCAGTCTCTCACAGAGCCCAGGATGTGTTTGGCTGCCCTCACCACAAGGGCACACTGCTGGCTCATGTTGTTTTATTCACAGCAACACTGCT
The DNA here is from genome assembly GCA_013396655.1 of Campylorhamphus procurvoides. NCBI lineage: Eukaryota > Metazoa > Chordata > Aves > Passeriformes > Dendrocolaptidae > Campylorhamphus > Campylorhamphus procurvoides. Next base: position 135,784 of record WBMV01000666.1, on the reverse strand, counting down.
CAGTGGTTCCAAGTGCGTTTTCTTGCAATCACACTGGAAATTCAGCTGCCTGAAGTCTGCTCCTGTGGAGGTTGTTCTCTGGGGGCTTGCAATCACACAAGCAAAATCAAATAGTAGATGCATTTTCTCTTTGACATTCTCATCTGTAAGTTTTCAAAATAAAAATCCAGAGACAAACTTGTACACAGTCCAGGTTTTCTCCCATTTTCTCTTTGTGGAGAATTACAGCCAGAAAATTTTGATGAATCAGTATTGGCAGTAGGAAAAATAATGTATTTCCTTTTACTTGTAGCTCTTTTCAAATCCTCCTTGCAGTCCATCCCCATTAAAAAATAAATCAAAACAAAGAGCGAAACAAAACAACCCACCCCCCAAAAAAAATCAAAACAAAAAGAACCAAACCCCTACAACCAAAACCAATAACAACAAAAAACAGAAAGGAAAAAAACAAACCAAACCAAAACAATCAAAAAAACCACAGAAAGAAATGCAAGAACGCCAGAAAAAAATCCTTTTTCTTCAATCAATTTCTATGGTTGCTTGGGCATTCAAGAATAGTTCTTGTCTTAGTACTGAAGCTGAAATGGGAGGAATACTGGTCTGCAGTTTAATTCCTCTTTATAAAGACATTTGGTAAATCCATCCACATTACTTGAATACCTCACTATACTCCTTACTCTAGTGTAGCTCATTGCCTCTTCCTATAGTCTGTCTGATGTGTTTAGACCATTTTGTCATCAATAACATTAAAGCTATCAAATCCCAAGGTATTATGCAGCAGCTCTTGGCATAACCAAGATCTTTTTCTCACCACAATAGGAGAGTCCCCCATGGAATGGGTTTGTGAGTGTTGCCCACGAACCTTCCCATTTCAGGAGCTAAATTTTGAGAGCAAGGATTAATGCCAGACCACTGTGACTGCTGAAGGGCAACTCCCCCTGGAAGTAATCATGAAGGTGTTTATGCCTCCCTGTCAAACATATATTTCAAATAGTGGATATACTAGATTGTGTGCACCCAGGGAAAGTGCCTTTCTGTTCTTTGTGAACAAGTACATCTGGCATTCATAGTTTGAATAGCAACTTTTCCAAAAAGGAAAAACTATGTTGAGTGAGGCTACGTCCACATACCTCAGTTTTAAGAGAAGTAATTACTTTAAGAGAAGTAATCTTTTTTTTCCCCTCTATAGATCCCCAGTGGGGTCTTTTTGTTTGGTTGGTTTGGTTAGGTTTTATTTTTTTTTCCAGAGAAAACAAGAAGATAGTGAAATATTGTTTGAAAAACTGTCATTTTCTGCTGGTTTTCTTTCAAAATGTTGGAATAGGAGGGGAAGTAAAGGAGGTGCATGTCTCTCAAGCCCTTCCCAAGTTTGAGAATAGGGTCTATGAGAGATGTCTCAGTTAGGAACCACCTTCTCCCTCATAAGTGGTGAAAATTAATGGTAGGGTTGTCAGTGTGCTCCTGTCAGGGTTACTGTACAAGTGCGAGCACTCACACTGTGTTCTTTTTGTCCACACATCTGTTCCTTTGAGTTGTGCACAATAAACCCAAATTGGATCCTGTGCCTGATGATGGAATCGAGGGCAGTAGAAACTGGGGGCCTGCAACAACAACAGGCACTTGATAATTAAACTAAATCCTATCTGAAACTTTAACTACCAGATCAAGCAAACCCTTTTGCACCTTGATAAACGTAAAGAAACAATTATTTGATTGTTTGTTTACAATATAAGTAAACTGCAGACCTGTGCATGGATTTACCAGGGTGTGACAGGTAGTACAGACTGACAAGGTAAAGCACAACATACCAGAAACAGAACGAATCAGGAAAAGAATTATTATGGGGAGCAAATGAAAAACCTCATCTGACATGTGCATGCATGAATGACAAAACAGGGACAAATGCTCTGAACACAGTGAACGTGACAGAGGTGTGAAGGGGCAGGGAGTAATTCCAGACATTGCATGGGATTCCCTAACCTGGAAAAAGTGAACCACTTTGCTCTCAGCTGATCTAGGTCAGCAGGAACACAGAGTTGCCTTTGATGCTCTATTGCAATGTTAAATTTATTAGAACATGGAGAAAAAATATCCTTTTAAAAAGGAGTGATTTCTATTTTATTCCAAATTAATGGAATTACTCGACACACCGTGGAATCAATTTCAGGCTATTCACTTGTGTCTTTCAGTCTGCCAGTAAAAATCATGCAGGGGGAAAAAAGCTCATCATTCGTGGAAATTGCTCCTATTCTTGTCTAACACACCAAGAGCAATTCAATTCAGAGTACAGCTCATTTCTCTTAATCCTATTCTGAAACATCACCCTTGTTTATCATATCTGGTTAGCTGTGCTGAAGTGCAGTATAAAATTAACTTCAAGATAAATGATTTCTACTGTAATAATTCAGTCTGGAAAGGTGTGGGGCAGGTCAAAAGCGTTCTATAGAATCAGCCAAAACAAGCCACTTCAGGTGGCTCAGGTGTGATAGTCATAGCTTGACTTAGTTTCTAGAAGATTTTATAGAAAACTTGTCATAAAACCAAAACTAAATTAGTCAAAGCCAGTTTGGGAGAGAAGAATGCCCAGATGGATGACAGAAAAAACTGACCCTTTTTTCACTCTATGTCAATAACCTTTAATAATATCCCAAAAGCAGGTAGCTGAGTACTGCAAGCAAGGGACTAACTGCAATATTTTGTGAGTTATATGAATGTTGATTTGGTTTTTGTATCTGAGGTTTTAAAAACTAAAATGAAATAGTAGGTTTTGAAGTGCTTCCCACCCCCCACTCGGAGTATTATTGAATTTGGGTATTACAAGTGATTTTTAGACATACTGTAATCCTTGAAGTGCTTGCTGTAATTTTTCTGTGAGTATTAAACTTTTGTTAATCTCATTGATAGTAATACTCAGGCAACTACTTTGAGTTATTTTGTATACCCAGTAATTTGATTTTTCCTACTTTTAAGAAGTTATAAACGATAAAGGTCTTTTGGCATTGGTAATAACTTGAAAAACAAGACATAAACCCGACAAATTTCCTGTGTACCTGATCTGTTCAGGCACTTGATGCTGTCAATTAATTAAGGTGTTTTCCTTCCACATTATGATAGCAGTCCAAGTCTGCAACATATATACTTCAGTGTGCTAGATGTACCGATTAGAATAAGATAATATAAAATTGAAACAAGTGAACAAACTGATGTCCAGTGGACTTTTTGATGTAATTCATGTCTATCTTCAGAAGATTGTGTAAGAATTGAAAAATATAAGCACAAACCTATAAATTTCATAGGTTGCCCCACTTTGCATCTCAGTGCTGGATTTCTAAATTTGGCGTTGTTTACAAATTATTTTGATTTTGGGGCTGTGTCTGTGACTGGGACAGGCGTTGAAAAAGTAAATACACTCACAACATGAGTGAGTCTGAGATACACTCTGACATATCCCAGTTAAGCACCAAGGAGCTGCTCACAAACGTCAAGGCTGTTTGGGGACCCTGATTTGCCATTACTGACTCCTGTCCTCTTCCTTGAGAGCTGGGAATTTTTAGCATATTAGGATTCATCCTTTGGAGCTAGAAGTATTCTAAGATATATATTCGTATCTGTTCTGGCATCTCTTTGCTTTTCTAAACAATATTTGGTTAAGGACTCCCTGAGCCTGCTGTCTAGTGCTGACCACAGTCTGAGCTGAGCCTGAGATGGAAAATACCAGCAATTTAAGACTTTTCTACTAGTGGGACCAACTGGTGTCTCCTTTGGAGCACAGAAGTGCAGCAAGACTGCCTTGGTTTTCCCGCATGTCTCTACAGCCCCAGGGAACAATTTTGTCTGTCAGTAGGTGAAACAGCCTGTGCAATCCTGCGTCAGCTGTGCCTCACTGCCAGGCACACACCTTCCTCTTGAGGCTATGAGGAATGTGGACCAAGCCTGTTTAGTCCTCCCTTGCCAAGGAAATGCCAGGGTGAAGTGGTGAATCAAACATGCCAATCCTGGATCGGTCCCAGGAGACTCACAGCAGGTATTAGGGTATTGCTGCTCAGTGCCCACTGCTGCTGGAAGGATGAGCTTGGAAAAGTGGATGGGGGAGTGGGAGGGAAGACCTGCAGGAACAGGTCAGGATGATGCAGGTGACAGGAGGGCAGAGCATCCAGGAGGTCAGAGAAGGCACATCACTCCTGCCTCTGACCTCTGGGGGGAAAAGCACAACACTGCCATGGAAAACAACTTTGGTGCCTTTCTTTCCAGCCATTTCTCTGAACAATCATTTCCTGTCACCTGAGTTCATGCTGGGCTTCATATTGTCTTTTTAGGCTTAATTGAGGATGAGATAAAACCAAATCCTTGAAGGGCAACCTCAGCTTAAGGGACAAAGGCATCAAACATCTGCTGCCACAGGTGGGTACATTGTCCAGGGCCCACCACATTGTACATGTTAGTGGGACATTTCTGCCCCTCATGCTCTCCTTGTGTTTCAGCCTCTCCTTACAAAATGTAAAACAAACGATGGTACATCTGGACTACAAGTATTAGCAATTTGGTGTTCCCATTAGGAGAGAATTTCTTTGCCAGCCTTTGACATTTATGAGAGTAACTAAACTTCAGTCTTTCCTGAGCGGAATATTCCATAGTCAAGCCCAAATGGTTGCATCAACAGTGCAGTGATTTCAATAAACCCACTAAATCTGGCTTTCTTTATCACTCAGTTAAAGGCTTCAATAATGAATTAGACAAAAAGAAAATAAAAATTGGACATACCAGTGTAAACTGGTGCAGTTACTTACTAGTGTAACTATGACCTAGATTCGTCTTGGCAATAGGTTAAAAGTGGAAGGGATGTAGGAAAAAAAGTCTTTGGCTCATGCATATTGGTTTGATCACCCTTCCTGACAGTCCTACTTACGAAAGGCATCTGAACATAGTGAAGGAATTAAGGTATGATGATAATGACATCAGTAACACTCCAGAAACTTGCATTTCTGCTAAACAACGAGATGCTAACCAGTTAGGTTATATGGAACAGGGGCGTGAAAGTGTGTAAAACAAATTTCTCTGTGTTGACAGCAGGCTTGTTGATTTGAAACCATACATTTGCTGGGTGCACGTGTTAAGGAGCAGCACGCAGCTGCCACAGGTAAATACCAGGTGGGTGGAATGTATTGGATATCCCTGGAGAGGGATAAGCCTTTACTCAGAGTTGCTTTTAGGAAAAAGGTTAATTCTCTAGCATAGTCATTTATGAGGACAAGCAAATCCATCATGCAAGGTAAACTGAACAGGAAATAGGAATAAGGGTTTATTATCCCACTCAGGATCCACAGAACAGTACTAGCAATTCCTGCAATTATACTAGGAGCAGGAACACAAACAGTGTGACACGATGGGATGAGTGGGCTGTCTCTGAGAAGTAATGACTGCATTGTCTTGCAAAGTTATAGGCAGAATCCAAAAAAGGCCACGTCATTATGGTCAGGAAAAAATGCAATAGAAAGACAGGGAAGCATAGCCAGAATGAAACAAAAGGGAAAGAATCAATCTTACACAGGGAACAGTACCAAATCTGACATGTAAACACATTAAAAAAATGCAAGAGTGTGGAGTTACAGAAAGACCTCAACACAAAGAAACCATTGGAAACCATGTGGCTACACTGAGATATCACCTCCATCATTGCAAATCACTTACTTTCCATCACCAGGGACCTGCCAGTGCCCGACCACCCTCTTAAGCTCCACCTGCCCTTGTGAATTGGAAGCTCAGCATCTGTTGAGATGCTGGCTGTTTATGATTTGCTTGCCAGAAACTGCAGGGTACTGAAGTGACAGAGGTCCTCTACTGCCTTACGTAAAACTGGCCATTTTATAAAGAACAAACGTTGCTTCCTATTTCTTTGAGTGTCTCCTTTCATTGGAGGAGGGATTGCTTCCTATATTTTTTGTTACAGAATAGTTTAAGCTAACCACTCTTTAGAGTATACACCAACTTTAAAAGCACAAATCAATGAACTGTTTGGTGTTTCTCAAACCATAAACAGTCATTTGAATTGGGTGTTGTGAGGGTTGCCTCTGTGGTAGCAGCTTCTGGTATATCCTGTCTGCAATGGTGATCCTGAGAATGCACAAAGTGCACAAGAGTGCTCTGATGTTTGTTAAGGTGTTTAATAACAGAGGCTCTTAAGCCTCTTACATTAAAGGTTTATCTCAGGGAAAAGTTCCAGCTTGGAGTTCTCTGTAAGTGCCATCCAACAACTTTGCTATGACAAACAGTATCAGCATTTTCTGGCAGAATGGGTTTATAATCAATTTGTTACAAACTGGTTAAAATCTACATCCCACAAAGGACATTATAGATACTGAGTGATGAACACATCACAGATTTATCCAAAATGGCCTGTCTAATTAGCAGCTGTAAAAGATAACACACGGGAAGAGCTGTCTATCTCCAGCTATCTGAATGTATGATAGCATGTGCCTGTGGTCTCAAGTCTTGCTAGTTCTGTTCCAAACCATTTCCTCAGTGATCAGTAAAGTCAGCAGGAATGAATAAGGCAGCTCAGCATTTTTAAAGATCATGCTGCTTCTCTAGGTGCTCAGTTGTGGCATCTGTCCATGTTTGACCCAAATTCTCTAACAAAAGCCCTGATGGCCATGGCTCCCAACCCTGGTGTATACCATCAGAAATAAGGCAGAGTTTGTCACTGCTCATGAAGCTCCCCTTTAGATTGTTTATAGCTTAGGACAGTCCTTCCCCTGCCTGTCCAGGTTCAGGGTGAGACACACCATTATTTGTGAGGAGTGGGATGCAGAGGGATGTGTGGGTGGGAGGGAAAACACTGACTGACCTCAGGTGAGGCTCCCCAGGCTGGGCATTGGTGAGGGTTTGTGAGGGAACCTGAGAAGGGAGTGAGAGGTGTGTAAACCAGAGAGAAACAGGGCTCACCCTCACTGCAGCAACCAGCCCTGGCTGAGCAAAGCCTCTGACTCACAGCCTTGTTGGTTTTAAGCTGGGGCAACTGCAGATGTTTCTGATTCTTAGTAGAGCAGGGCAGAGTGGGGAAAAAAGAGTGACATGGGCAGATATCTGAGTGTAAACTGAAATTTCTGGTGTTCTGGGACAGTGTGGTGGGAAAAATACCCCCTTCAACTCCTTTTGTCTGAATCTGTTCAGGTCTGTGGGCTTTGCATCAAGGCTGATGGTGGATTGCCTGGTGTGAATCTCCAGCTTGTGGTACAGGTCATCTTTCAGGACCTGCAAGTCCTCCAGAGGGGCTGTGAGCTCCCTGTGAGCTCTCTGGCCCCAGGTTTGCACTGATAAAACAGGATGGTTGTCTTCCTCTGTCCTGGCACAGACAGGATGGGTATGTGACCCCAAAGATGGCACTAACTTCCCCCCTCGTCCTCCCTCTCACTTGGGAGGTGTATCAAGGGCAGAGAAAAGTGATTGTGGACATGGGACTGCTCGCCCAAAATATGCAGCTGAGGAAAAAAAATGTAGTTTTGGGATAGCTGGGAATCTTCTTGAGAAATGCAGGACTGGTTTAGAGTTGCTTGAATTTTAATTTTTTATTATTACTTTTTTCATAGCATCAACAAAAGAGGCAGACTCCAAGAGAAATGACAGTCCCAAATTCACTGCAGTTTAAGGGTGATGAAGGTCCCAGAAAACAGTGCCTTGTGCTAGAGACTGGTTAAGATCCATCTCTTGGGAGAAAAAAAAAAGCTGTGGAAATTTGAGGTCTGGCAGGGTTTGCCTGAGGTTAGGGAGCTGTGGACATTTAATGTATGGAGGAACCTACCAGACTGAATATGTAGATCATGTGGGACAGCTCCACTAGGTAAAACCAGGCTTTGTCCAGCAGGGGACAAAGGTAGTGATTTTATGTATACATCTGTGTGCATTTACATCCAAAATACATTTGTTGTGTGTGTATGTGTAAATGTGTATGTCTATACACACACACTGGTAGTTACAAACTCACACAGAAGGTCTGCTGTGCCTCACCTGCAGCCAGAGCTGATGTGCTGACTGCCTGACAGGGACCAGGGTTTGGCTGTTCTTCTGCCTAATCATTTCAGGTTTGTTTGCCTCCTACTTATGTGAGCTTCACACTTAATTTACGAGTGGCTGAAAGCCAGTTCCTGTGAGAACTTAGTCCCTTTGCAGACGTTCTCAATTATTTATGCCTCTCTTCAACAGTGAGTCTATTGTTCTTCTGCCTTGTGTGCAATGAGTCCTTGTTTCCTCTGTGTGAGGAGCATTCTCTGTTATACAAGGATGCTCCGTTTTTTGCAATAGCTGGTCTCAAATTACCAAAAGCTAGACAGATTTTGTAGGTGATGATTTAAAGGGATCTTATTTGGAGCACATAACTGTGATGCAGTGGGCTGAATAATAACCTTCATAGGAAAGAACGTGGAGGGAAAGAGTGACTGATTCCCCATTAAACTGCAAATATTTGCTAGCCGGATTATTCAGAGAAAATTATCCTTAAAGTACAGACCAGAGCAACTCCCAGCTGGTTTAGGGGTAGAAATGATGACGCTATTTTCTTCTTTCATCTGTCTGCTGTCTCTGTTTTTACTTAGCTTCATAATATTCTCCACAAGTGACTAGGTTTCTGCCTGGTTTAATTGTTTTTAAACATTTTTCCTTCCTCTTTACTTGTAAATTTCAAGTTTTGTTCAGCACAAGGCTATTCTGTCCATGTCTACCAGCAGACAAGCTTGTTATTGATTACACAGGGAGCTTCTGGTATGGCTGTTTCACACAAGTGTATGCTGAGGTTTTTCTTGATCCTATTCAGCATTGATTTCTGTGCTGTTCTCTGCTCCCGTGAAATGTAGAACATTCCTCTTAGGTGGTGTATTACAACTTCTCTCATTTCATTCTTCTTCAAGCTGCTTTTTAGCTTTTATTATAATTACTCTAAAATGTCCTCTTTGTGTTTAAAACATTTATGGAAATTTCCTACTCTGTTAACACTGAGTCCTTATTTACCTAAACAAGCCTTCCTTATCCTATATTTCTCAGATTGAAAACCAAGGGAGAAAGTATTTTAACAGGACATTCTTATTTCTCCAAGAGTTAAAAGAAAAATAAAAATCACATGCATGTTCTACTGGACAGTGTTGGAAATCACCTGAAGAGAGCTTCAGGCAAAGAATAGTGATACAGGTGGCAGAAGATACACCATATAGCTGGGCAAAACTGGTGTATGTGAGTCAGGGTATATATGTGTGTTAAGCAAGTATTGACCTTCCTGTATGCCAAAACACGAAACTCAAATGAAGACTCAAAGCACCTTAGGGTAAGAAACCAGTCATAAATCATGTTAGGATCCTTCTCTAAGAGTTTGGCTAATTATTTCTCAAGGGTGGGCTATGAGTAGGCAAATATGTAAAAATCTCTGCTCTGCAAACAATAAGTAGCACTTTTTTTTTCTTTTTAAATTAGCAGGTTTCTATGTATACAAGCCAGTCCAACAGAACACATAATTTTCTAAGCCTTTCAATTTTTCACTTTCTAAAAGCAGCCAGGCTGGATTGCAATATTATTTCTTCTGGGCTCTTTGCCTATTGAATTTAGCAATAATTTTAGGTGGTTTGTTTAACCTTCATGGAGGGTGGTTCACTCTCTGCATATCTATAGGTCTATAACGTGTTCCTGCTTTGCAAAGGTGTGTTTATAAATTCCACAAGTGTCCTTGTTAGTGAAATGGAAAAGCAATGAATCTCTAGAGCTGTACCTAAATAATATCTATTCAAGTGCTGTTCAGCAAGGAAAATGTAGCTGCTATCACTCACTTGGCACTTTCAGTATTTTCCCTTGAATTCTGCTCTTATATAAAACCCAACTCACTAGTAAAATCCCTGTAAAAATTGTTTTCAAAGGTTGAAAAGGCATTGATATCAATCTAGGCTAATAATAATCACTAACAATCAATTACTAATATCAAACTCTGTGATAAGTGCCTGCCCATAGCAAAGAAACTGTGAACTTGTCATCACAGGCTGAGTCTGTTTTGCTCTGCAAGAGGTTGTGGTTTAGTACTGAAAACCTGGTGGTGAAAAGTCTGCAACACGATGACATGGTTAGAAAAGAGGAAAGAGGTGTTGTTTTGTCCTTAATAACAGAAACAGCAAGTTTTCCCCTTGTTTTTACGACTAGATTTCAGGAGGTTTATTGCTGTAGTTTCTTTCCAGTCATTTAGGAAACTTGCCCACATAAGCAAGCAATTAAACATCTGTGATTCTTTCCTTGTAATCTGGATGAAAGTGCTGATCCTTTTCAGCTAAGGCTGTAGATTTGCTCCAGCTGCAGTAAAATCAAGCTAAAATGCAAGAGATCCCTGGGTTCTAGGCAGGTCAGGAAGGCAAGCTGACTAAAAGAATTTCTGATCCAGTTACTAACTGTTCATAAAATTATGGAAATTGCCCAGGTTTCAGGCAGACTCTGTTATACAAGTCCCTGTTTTAAAAATGAACTTCAGTCTGGCTGCCTTGAAGCAGGAGGGAGAAACCATTAATTAGGGAGAACAATAGTGGAGTTTAACAATGTATAAGTCGATAAAACATTAATTCATTGAAATGCAAACAAAACCCTTGAAAAGTCAACCAAGAAGGGGTGGGAAAGGGTAGGAAATAAGACAATGTTGTATTCTTATAATTTTCTATGAAGACATGGAAAAATACCATGCCCAGCACATGTACTTACCAGAAATATCTATTTAGAGAGAGACACAAGGGAAAAGAAACTGTCTGTGGAGCTAAAACATTGTTTAATCAGGATTTCATAACCAGGATTGCTCCTTGCCATTTGCAGAGTGATTAAGTTTTCACTGAGTATTGTAGAAACCTAAGCTAAGCAACTATGCTTCTGTAATTATGTTACCTGACTCCCTCAAGTATTACCATATTTTAAATTTTCAACAAAATTCAAAATGGGGTCAAGGATCTTGAAAATAAGTTTCCACGGAAATAGAAAGTAGAAGAGGGAGAAGATGCCAAATAGGGCATCCCATTTAACATCACATTAACATGACTTCTTTTCTGTGTGGCCAACCAGCAAGTCAAGAAGAGTCATCACAGTTATGAAAATCAGACATAGATATAGATAATCTATATCAACCCTCACTTATTGCCTTTTCCACCTGTGGATGAGAACTCTGAAGCAAAAGAAACCAAACCAAACCAACCCAAACCAAAACAAAAAAAAGAAGAAAATGCTGGTGGGCAATAGAAGAGTTATATTTGTAGGTTTCAAAGTGCTGAGAGAACTCTGGAGTCACTTCTGGTCTATTTCATCTCAGCAAATTATGAACTACAGCCCATGTATTCTCAGTGGGAGCCTCCAGATTCCCAGAGGAAATATAAGCAACAGTGTTGGGAAGGCATATCTTAGAAAACAGTGAGTTCCACCCATGATAGAAACCCTAGCAATCTTCCTTTATTTTCTAGGGTCCTAGAGAAAACTTTCACTCTCCCACTGAAGGAGTTCTCATAAGAAAAATCTGACTATTGCAGAATATGTGCCAAGGAGAGATTGCCAATATAATGCTATAGCAACTACTCATTGCTTTGCTTCCTTTGAAAGATTTTTTGGGGAAAAAAAAGTACTTTTGAAAGCACTCAGTTTCTCATTGCAAATATCAGAAGTAGCAACTAAAGTGAGTTAGAAAATTCTTCAGTTTTGATTCTAATCCCTCCTGTAACAGTGCAAGTCAATACATGGATTGATTAGAGAAATATAATACGTTTTTCAGGGAAAAACATCTAAGGGTTTACAGCCCTGAGCAATACAAGTCAAGCAAAATTTGACAGGCAAAAATTGGGGGAATACAACCATCATCCTAGAGATAGAAGAATCTGAGGTGTAATGATTTCTTTGATGTTCTGGACTTAAAACTGAGAGGTTTAGAAAGGATTCTGTGGCAGGTGAGTTGTGCTTGTCTTTGAGGGTGGAGCCTCCTCTGAGAGAAATGGGGTACATGCTACTCATGGTGTTCTCCACCAGCATCCACTCACAAACCCTTCGACTCCTTTTTCTGGTTTTGGAGTATTTAAAAATACAGCCTTCAGAGAAGTCAGTGAAGTGATTCACTTCTGCCATATTTATACTCTTCAAATGTTTTTGGATTTTCCTGTGTCATCTTAGATTTGGGATGTTGAGATAAATATTCTGTGTATCTTGACTTAAGTTTTTTAAGAATAATTTAGATGGGTAAGCAGGATCTGAAAATTTCCACTCTCTCTCAGCTCTCTAGGAAATCACAGCATCACAGAATGTGCTGACTTGGAAGGGACCCACAAATACTCTGTGTTTAGTCACAGCAAGTGAAATAATCCAGATCTCACAGTATTGCTGTACCCTTGTGGCAGTGTTCACTGGAGTGATTCAAACACTGCAAGGTTTGAAATAAATGTTTGTGAGCTGTAACATTGTAGGGCTAGCAGAAACTTCAGAGATGCTAAAGAGGCTTGATGGATGTTTCTAGGCTCTAAATGCCATTCATAATTACAATATTGGGCTTAGAGCTGACCTTGTGTGACCCCCAGATGGTGCCAGCATGTCACAGATAACCATCTTGTGTCAGAGCTGGGATCATTGTTAGCTGTTGTCAGGTGGCTTTAATCCCATCTCCCTGATAAGTGAAAGGGCTTATTAGTGTCGTGTTCTGATAGCATTCTCTTAATAGAAATTGATTAAAGGACTGTGAATAGTGGATATTGCTTTGGGCATTCAGTATCTATTTTGGAACAGGCATAGCCAGCACGGTCATCAGCTGAGTGGCAGAGCACTAAAATGTTTGTAGGAGGACATTCCTGAAGCAAAATTTCACTTCCCTCCCATATGGTGGAAGTAAAGCTATCCTGTACCTGGAGACTCTTTGGTGTGGCAGCAAATGTACACCATCGCGGCTGAAACCCCCAAGGCAGGCTTGGAACAAGAGAATGAGGCATAAAAGGATGCAGAAGGAGAGCAGGGGTGATGGGTATTGAAAGCTCTGACATCTGCAGCTGCTAGTGTCCTGTGAAACTAAGAACTAAGAATCTCACCAGAGAAGCCACAAAATCTGGATTCTGGCCTGTTGAATTGATGGAAGACTTCATGACTGTGTTTCTTTTGCTGGATTCATAAAATACTTTTCAAAAACAGAGGCTCTACGCCCTATTACTGCTATATGTTGTTTGACTTCAAAGTTATGAATTTGTCAGCCTGTTTGTTTATTAAATGTCAGAAAGTGCTTCATCAAGTAGTGTTTTAATTTGCTGTCACTTCAGATTCTCGACAGAAAACATGAAAGTGTGGGAGGGCAGTTTATTGTCTCGCAATTCACCTTTGCTTGGCAATGTCAGTGTTGATCCACCATAGAATATTTATTTTGAAACCTGAGGTTTTTGCAAAGTGTAATCGATTTCAAATTGTTAGGTACTTAGCAATTCTCTAGGGTATGATATCTTCCTTGATTTTTCAACAGACTGTGCTTCTACCTATGACTTATAAAATATGGAAATCGGTTCAATTTTTGTGGGAGTTTGAAAGATTGGGATAGCGTATGTAGAATTTCAAACCAGGCTGATCCAGAATTATGGATATCAACATGCCTTTGCAAGTGGAAGATTTGAATTTACAGCCTGTGATTGAACCTTACTGTACATAAAGACATTCCTTTCCAAATTTTGTCTTCAAATAATCACTGTTTTGTTGAAAGTGGACTATGAAATTACTCCTTTTAGGAGTTGTGTCACATTTAACATAGGTGTGTTCTGTAGGTCAACTTTGCCCTTAACAATTTACCCCTTTCCTACTGTGGTAACCAGTAATATACCACTTTATTATTATTATTGTTTTTGTTGTTGCTGTTGCTGTTTTGTTGTTTGTGTTGATGATGTTGTTGTTGTTATTGTTGTTATTATTGTTATTATTGCTATTATTATTCTTATATTCTTGTAATTCCTCAAAAGCAACTACAATATTTTCTTAGGGTAGATGTTTGCTTAAAAATTGTCTCTGAAATGGATGAATAAGCAACCTAAAAGACGGGTAAGATTTTGGCCTACAAGTTTTTGTAGACAGTAGCCACTAAATTTTAAAAAATGTGTTCAGGAAACAGAGGTTTGAATTGTTTACATATGTTAAGAAATAGTTTTACAGTTTTTCAAAACAGAAAATATATAAAAAAATACAGTCCATTCCTCTACTAAGTTTACACAGGTCTATGCTATTAGTTTGAAGGTGGTGGTACAACAGGGTTGTGATGAAAAGTTTTCTGCTTGGAAAAATATCTGGAAACATATATATTGCTTTTCATTCTGTTTAGAGAATTCATACACTGCAGACCAGTGACTGAATCAAATGGAAAGACACATGCCTCTGATCAGCCAAAAGAAGGCTGTACTCATTAAATATTCAACTCTAAGTATGCTCTCCCTGAAAGCAAAATAATATAATACTGAAGCTGAATGTGTTCACCAGCTTCACCAGCTGTGAGTGAGTGTGGGTTGAGTCATGACAGTTCTTCTCATTGTTATGAGAGCTCAAAACATTTCTATTTTCCCTCATGAAAATTGATGCTCCCTCTGTATCTTCTGTGGGCAAACCATCACTCCTGGCATATTTTTCCCACGGGTTAAACTTTAAATAAATCATTACAATTTCTCAATTGGCATCAGCCTTACTTTCAGGGTGCCTGTTTGAAGCTGTGCTTTTTTTTCCCACCTTTTCTCACAGTCCTTTTTTTTTTAATGCAGGATGTGCTCCACAGAGGTGTTATGCCCCCTATTTCTGCTCATCTTTCTGATTGAGTTCCACCATATATTTTGGCTTTTATTACCTAAGTAGACTAAAAATATCTCTTCAATTGGTGTTATCTTGTCCTTAGCAACGCATGAGAGACACAGAGGAGCTGAGACATCTGCTGGGTTGAAAGCCATAGCCTGGGCTGATTCCCTCCTGCTTGGAACAGATGGGAGGTGGTTTCTGTCCAGGCTCACAGAGCAAAGATTCACATAAATTGCCTAATGATAGCGAGCTTCCTTTAAAGTCATAACCTTTTGAAGCCATAATTCTTTTAAAATCATAATATTTTTAAATTGTGATTCTTTTAAAATCATAATCACATCTTCTTTTAAAATTATAATTGCAAAATAATTGTCCACAATCCCACTCTGGGCAATTGAAAAGGGTGTAAAAATTACACTGTCTGGAGAGAAATGAAGCAGGCTGTTCACCTTCTTCATTAAGACAACAAGCAGCACACTTGGAAATAATACTATTTTTTTGTGTGTATGAAGTACTGAGGCTACCAGAGCAATGAAAGACAGTTTTCTTGCTAAATGTTTAATTATTAAGAGCCTGAACCTGGCTTTGGGTGTTTAAGAGTTGCTGGTTATTCTTAGGGGCTGTTTGGAGATAAGAAACTACTGTAAGACTCTAAAAAAATCAATGATGTTGAAAGCAAAGGGAGCCGCAGTTTCCAGTCTGGATGGGCTGTGTTTCACATATTCTAAAATATCCTCCTAATAAAACATGTATTTTCAATTAATTTTTCACTTGTGGTTGTGATGGTGCAAAACATCTTTGATTCCATTTTATGAAATATCTTGCTTTTATTTTTTTTTGGAAACAGGCTTATGAGATTGTACAGCTGACTGAGGGTTTTATCCAAACCATCAAACAGGGTATAATATTCCTAATTTACTTCACTGGGGAAAGGCTTCTATGGCTATAACTGTGTTATTCTGGAACATAAAAGTTTTATTATTAAAATGCATATGAAGGAAATAAAACACTCTTTATAATTATTCCTTCAAAACCCAAAATTACATCTGTGCCAGCTTTCACTTTTCTTTTACAGAAGGCAAGAAAAAGCTCATTAAAACAATTCCTATGAGAAGATTCCAGTTCATGGATTTGATAAATGAATGTCAGCTGAGAAAGGAAGTTGCTTTCATAGGAATAGCAAATTCTAGAAATAAAAGAAAAAAAAAATCTTGCAAATCACAGAGAAAAGCATTTTATGGAAACAAGTGAAAACCAAAATGCAGATTTTTCTGCATTAGTCACTTTAACTTCTGTTTTATTTTGCTGTGATTGTTACAGGAGGCTGGTTATACCCAGGGGCTGTGTCATGGTATCAACGAGCCATGTACCAATCCCACCTGGATCATTGTGAATTGTGCCCCTTCCAAGTCAATCTTAATTTTGGGCACAAATTTTAGGAATATTTTCAGCAGTTTTCCTGCAATTCTGTGCTCTCTGGTGTGTATCAGCCAACTTTTATTTCATTATATGCTTCTTTAGGGTTTTTTTCAGTTTCTCTGGATAATTTTAGAGTGTGCTGTTATCCTTCTTTCAATACAGTTATGCCTTAATGCTCCAATTATATCCACATAAGTGTCAGACTTGAAGCTTGCCCCGTGTTTCTTGTGTATGTGGGAGGCTCTACCTTTGCTGATAAGGAATGAGACATTTTTCAGAGGCCCATTTGGCACCCAAAAATGCTGCTTTCAGGTGTATATACCTGTGTTAAGGGATTCCAAACCTAAAGTCCCTGAAACCTGGGTTAGCAGAGGCAGAGTCATACTGGGCTTCCAATCCTCTATTTAGTAGAAGGAGGTGGTTCATTTCTATGATTTTCTTGTGCTGTTTGTATCAGTGTAAAACCAAAAAAATGGTAACTCAGTGGGAAAATAACTTTTGGATCAAGAATCTTCGTTTACCTTACAGGCTTTGTGGAAAATAGGAATATAGCCCCTTCTTCCACAATTTTAATTCTATTACTTCTCCATTTCTTTTGTTACTAATGCCCTCAGAACTGACATTCAGAGGAATTTTTTTAAAAGTATTTATAAATTACTTGCACAATAACTGAACAGGATATCTTGTTTAGAAATATATATGAAAAAGTGAATTCTTAGTAGTCCTAAGATTTAACTGCAGTTAATATGAACTTGTTCACTCAGAGATGGAAAAAAAAAAAACCCAACATGGTGAAAAAGTTTAGAATGTCTTCATCTATTTCAATTTCTTCAGGGAAATTAAATAAATAAATTTAAATTAAATTTTCTCAGTTGTACCACCAGTAGACAAGTCCAGTAATGCTTATACTGGATGCTGCCAAATGCAATATTTTGAGTCCCTACAGTATTATCTTAAGGGACAGGCTGGTTTCGGATGGATAAAATGTATTTATTTGGATAAAAAACAATGAAATGTGGCTATGTGTTTATGCACAAATATATCTACTCACACACATAAATTGCATTTTAAAATATGTAGCTGAGATTGAGTCATAAATCCTGCCCTCACTGAATGCAATGGAAACTTTTATTGATTTCAAAGGCAGTAGAACCAAGTCCATTTAAACTAATATATCTGTATACAATAGAGTATGTGGGAGTCTGTAGGGGTTTACCAACACAGAAAGGTTAACCAATTTGCAATGGTAAACAAGTATGATTTTAATTATCTGTTTGTTAAGATTGTGGGTGGATATTTTGGTCCTGCATTCCACCTTTTCTCTTCAGGCATTAGCCAAATTTCAAAGAGGCTATTGTTTAAGTTTATTTGTGATTCAGTTGCTGACAAAAGGGGCGCTGTATTTCTCTATTTCTGTGCTTATTTACACTCTCTATAAGCATATTTTCTTCTTAGCTGTGGCATGTCAGCTCAGTTAAATTGGAATTTCAGGGTCTGCCTGGAGGTGGAAAGAATAATGACCAATCATCATCCCGTGTCCCTTCCACTTGCTCTGGCAGCTAAAAAGCACATTTAGTGCTGTGCTGTCACTGGCAGCTGCAAAGGCAAAACCTCACCCCCCACCTCATAAGCAATCACCCCCCCAGCATGGTTTAATTGTTTATTGCAATTAAAATCTTCTCCTGGACCTTCCAGTGAGCTACCTGAAGTCCGGGTTTTGTCCAGTTTCCTTATACACCTTTATTGTAGGGTTCAAATGCCAGATACTGCTCTCTCTTGAAAATTCTTTTATTCCAGAACCTAAACAGAAGGGTAAATATTTGGGAATTCTATTTATACATTTGTGACTGATTCTTTTTGGAGCTTTGAATGATGGGCTTTACAGATCCCCATACTGCAGGGAAAGGGCTAGGTGATTTTCTTGAAGCTTGGTCTAAGCTGTAGAGCAAGATACTCTAAAGTCCCACATTTATTTTAAGTGCAATTCAGGCAAGTACATCTTTGTAGATTCTTGCAGCTTTTGAAATGCATTATATCTAGTATAATGGACCATTGTGTGATTTCACCTTTTTAACCTGAGGGCTGCTTGAAGGGAACAGAATTACCTTCACTGCATAAGCTACGACAACATCTGCCAAGTCTATTTGAGGAAAAGAACAGAGATCTGTGTGATGGCTCTAAATAGACCTTGCTGTTTACAAGCAAGTAGAATCCTGCTCCTGTCTATCCACTGCCTCTCTGTGTGGAGTGAAGCCTGGCTAAGGGAAACCCTTCACATGGTTTTATAGCAGACTTTGCAGTAATTGAATCAATTTTCTTAGTACCTGCTTTTATAGGAGGTTTGCTGCAATATATGGTGTATGCTTCTGAGAGAGAAAAGCATTTACACCTCCTGGGTAAAGGAATTAAATGTCTGCAAGGTGCTGCCAAGATGTCACTGCTATGCTGTTCTTGAAAGGGAAAACTGGGGCTAAATATGGTCTGCTGTCTTCCTGCAGACTGCAAGATATGGATAGATCCAAAACTGGGAATTTATGTTCTGATTGGCACTAAGGACATTTTGTTTACATAGGGGAGAGTTTGAGGATTAAGAGATGAGGATTAGCTTTTTAACTGAATGCATTTTACTACATTATTTTCTATTGTCTTTCATTTTTTTCGCTGAAAATATTATTTCATTTGAAATTTTGTACATTCTCCGTGTATAATGCAAATGGATTAATAACTTCAAAATCGTCCACACCAAAGTGCATGTATGCAATATAAGGATATGGATTTTAAAAACCAAACCAAAACAAACACAAATTTAAAAGGGAGGAAGGCATATTCACATGCAAAAACTAAAACTGTTATCTTCAAATGACTTGTTAATAAACTGATGCTGAATACCTGAAAGGAAGTTGTGACTTGTGCCTTAGTATGGAAAGGAAACACAAGGGAAAATCAGTTGCTACTGTTTTTTAAGTGTGGAATATTTGCAAATTGCCTGCTAACCAATTGACTGCACCAATTCTACCTGGCATTACTTTGATTTGGCTATAAATTTAGGCAATGCCCTGCAAACAAGCAAATTCCCATGTCATTCCCCCGTTCCCTTGACTGAGAGCAGCACAAGTGTTCTTAAACTGCATGGACCTATTCAGAAAGCTCAGAGGAGTGTGATAGCTTGAAAAGTACTTTGTGAAAAGTATGCCTCCAGCAAAAATTTCCCACTGATTTCAATTTTTATTAAAGGTGAGGATGGTTTAGGATTTAATCCTGCTTACAGGCAGGAATAAAGTAAAAGGCCTCTCAGGCCCTTTTTCTGACCTGTGATTCTATTATTAAAGTTTCCTGGTCTTCCATTCAAATTCATTTGAATTCTATCTGCATATTAAGATGCAAACAACCCAAATCTTAAATGAACATTTTACAGCTGCTCAAACTTTGAGGTGTTGTTGAACCAGGTCTTAAAGGAAAAGGACATTATGTACTAAAGGAATTCAGGTACACATTGTGCAGATCCAGGACTAATAAAGAATTGTATTAATTTATTTTAAGAAAATATGAAAGAAAAATATGTCGAGCTTTCCTATTAGAGCATAAGGAAAATTCAACAAAGCTGTTTTTCCAGGTAAAGCATAATTCTTGCAATAATTCTCTTGGGGGAAATAAGTAGAAGAGGTAACAGAGGAAAAATTCTGAGGACTGTGATCAACAAATTTGTTAATGTCTTGTTTAAATTAGCAACACTGTTGAGTCACTACTAAAAAAAAAACACAAACAAAGCCAAAAAGCATCATCTCAGGACCCTGCTGGCTTTCTGAGGGCAGTGCTGTGTTTCTTCTCCCCTCTGAACTGATGAGGCTTTTAATTTTCTGCCACCAAACCAAACCCACAAACCCCCTCAACTTAAGTAAAACCAGAGGCAATCTGCAACAAAGCCTTTGTAAGATTAGTCTTTAAAAATTCTCAGTCAGGGAGTGCTTCATAAGGTTAGAATAAATTAACAGGACCAATATTTATGTAATGACTAGATTGTAGATTGATAAGATTTGTGCTGGAAAGAGTAAGAGTGTTAAAGCATGCAAGTTGCTGCTGGAACACTAAGTTGTTAACAAACATCCATGTGATGCAGCAGTGTGTATTCTAAAAGGGTGTTTCTGCTAAAGCTTTATGGTTCTTCTACACTCAGAAGACCATGGGAAACAATAATTCCCACAGTGAATTATTCAAACAGTGATGCCACTGCCATTCTATTGTCTCTGGATCTTCCCACAGACTGTGAACAGAGGAAAAATCCTTAAAAGTTTCAAGATTTTTTTCCCCCTACTGGCCTACTAGAGCAGAAAAAAAATTATCTAAGGAAGACTTTTAAATATAAGGGGTGGGAAAACCTTGGGAATAATTCTGAAGTAATTCTCCAATGCATGGCCACTCTGAAGGGTCCTGGTTTTCTGACTCACTGGAAGCTGAACAGCTGTGCTCTGAAGGATAATTAGGCCATGGAAACAAATTGTGGAGTCCTCTGTGCTCTCTGACCCTTTGATTCATCTGGGAGATCTCAAGTCTTTGAGCCTGAAATTTTAGATCTGAGTATTCAATTTTCTGAGTCCTTTCACAGTGGTTAGTGTTTTATGCATAGGCAAGACAAGTTTAGCTCACGTACATGAATATGAAATATCACCTCAGCGTGCTATCACTCACCACCTTTTAATTTGGCACATGACCTTTCTAATAATTTACAATTAGGAAATAGTATCCTAGATACCTGAAGTGATCAGGCTACTGAAAAAATGGGAAAAAGTTTGCTTGAAACTCTTCCTTTGGACTGTAAATGCTGCTGATCACATGGCAGTGAGTGGCTATACCTCTCCTTGGCTCTAAATTGGGTCAGATGGGTATTGACTTGGACAATCAGTTCGGAGAAGTGATGGAGTTCTGCTGTGGAATGATTCACCCTAATCCACNNGTTTTTCAGGGCTGAACAGAGACTGGTAGGATTGCTCCAGGCTTTGAAGGTGTATATTACATAAAGGTGAAATATTTTCATCATTTCCAAAAGGGCCAAACCTGATTTTTCCTCTCCAATAGTCAGTGGGCTGCCATATGCAGGTGTAAAGGGTAGTCTGACATTTTTATATTGGAAGTTCATATCCTAAATCAAGGTTTGCAATTATTTTACACTGGCACTGGTAAAAATTTAAATTTTATAAAAAGTCCTTGAAATTTCAGGAAACAATATGAATAAATTTTGATGGTCAGNTTTGGCACATGACCAAAATTTGCTCAGATATACCTAACTGGACTAGGATATTGAACTGAATTAGCTTTAAAAAAATAGAGCTCATGGGATGGATAAACTGGCATTTGCTGCATTTTGGGGAATTGTGGTCTATTCACTAAGCTAAGCAATGAAATTGGTACTCAAGTTCTAAAGGCAAGTCCCCTCACTGGAAACCACGTGGCACTGGCATAGCATCATTGTCCTTGAGAGCCAGTCTGCCCTTCTCCCAGATGGATAATAAGTCAAGGCCAGTGATCATGCTCCAGTAGTCAGTGTGAAGCAGACAAAAATAAAATGGCATATGCTCAGCATATGACATTTGAGACTTAGAAAAGTCACTTGTCTTACTTCACACTTTGCAGCCTGTAACTTATTTAAGAACCACCTTCTGGCATGTCTTCTCTGCTTTCTCATCATTTGAAATGAGCATTCTCTTCTGGGGACAGTCCCTGCTCACATCCTCTGTGTCCCTGTCTGAAATAATGCTCTGCCTTGTAAACAATCTGCAAAAATGGATTGTTCTCATGGGAAAAAGTCAAACTGGATGGCTTTGTGACAACCAGACCACTGGAGGTTATGGGAAATCCAGCTTTTAATATGTTACTAAAGTTTTTCACTTCTGCTGCAAAGCTGACAGGGCTTTGTATATCAAGACACATCTTTGCCTTCTGCATTTAAACCAACAAATACAGTCAAGTGTCATGCCCAGCATGCCTGCTATAGGTGCTTTACATAACCTAGAGGGGGTTTGTATATAAATTTTGACTGTATTTTGGGGTTTTTGTGCAGCAGGCAGTTTTCTAGGGCTTTTTTTGTTTTACTTTGTTTTATTACCAGGAGTGATTCTAGCAATCAGTTGCAACTCAACATTTCAGAATGGACTTCCCCCTTGTTTTCTGCCTCTCCCAATTCTCTTATGTGGTTCCCTTGTGTGGTCTTTCAAAGGTAAAATGATGACTGTGTTTTACAACAGTCATCACGACATTTTCTATAATTTTGCTCTATTTCATATTGCTTATTAGAGGAAATATCTGCTCAGAGTGCACTAATGATTTGACAGACTACAGAGGCAGTAAATGTCTTTATTAAGGGCAAAATATCACTGATTCCCATTACCTACTTAAAATGGAATGTAGGACACCAATAAAGTGGAATCTGGTTTTATCTAGATGCTAGAGAACATGTAGTACTTCTCACCCTTCCCTCCACAGCATCAGAATTGTATGTGCAACCCTGGACAGGAGAAGACTTATTTCAACAAAAAAAGGAAAAAAATTGAGGAAAATAACCTTCAGAGAAATGCCCCTGAAATTTCAGAGACTTTTCCAGTGCATACAGAGTGGGCATTGTATTTATGTAGTCCAGGGTGGCTGTTTGAGGGTGAGTGCAAATGAACACATATGAAAAAGAATGGAGAGAAACCAAAACCCTTTTGCAGGGAGAATTACTTGTTTAAAAGTGGTAACAGAAATACAAGAGAAGTGAAGACACAAGCCCCAGTTACTTCCCAAGATTAAAGTAGGCTGAGCTTTCTCCCAGGTCAACATCTCTCATCAGGAAAGCAAGAGGGGCAGAGACTGGGGGAAAAAAACTTACATCTGATTGTAAGCTTCAATGCCTCTTATTTTTTCAACCATTTTTCTTTCTATTATTCCTCTTTCCTTCTATTATTCTTCTTTCCATCAATTCTTCTTCTTCTTTTTTTATTCTCTTTATTCTTCTTCTTTCTATTCTTCTTTTTTTTTCTTGTGTATTCACTGCGCTTTGATATTTTGTAGATTTTTTTTAAAAAATAAGTTTATGTTGGGTATGCCTTGGTTCACACTATTCAGTTACCTGAGTAACATTTTTGTAGACACAAAGTTCAAGCACAGCAGACTCTGCATACATACAAAATGAAGATGTCAACAAATAATTTAACAGTGCAAGTTAGGCTTTTATAGCAAAACTCTGGGTACATAAATATAATATAAACACTGGTTCCATAAATTATATTGAAGTAATAAAAGGAACAAATTAAATACTATTTTCACTATGAAAATAACATCTTAGAGGAGATCTGATCTTTGCTGTACTTAATTATGAAACTTTGCTATAACTAATTAAAAAATGTCCTTAACTATATCATTTCAGGCAACACTGTTAGAAATGAAAGTCTGCAGTGATAAAGACACAAGGATACAATGGAATTCTAGCCAAATCCAGGAAATCTAAGTAAAATAATTTAGTTTCTATCTTTAAAAGGAATTACCACACCAGTAAAAAAAGCCAAACCTCTCCTTAGTTTCAGGTGATAACCACAACAAAGCAACAGATAAAGAAATACTTTATTTGTCTCAGAGACTGACGGATTTCATTGAAAGCCAGTGGGAGGTAAATTTATTGGCTTTGGACCAGGTCTGTTATAAACTGATTCTCTTTGCCACTTAGTCTGAATGCTGATATATATTTATTTTTTTATGTTTATAGAGTGCGTGAGAACTCAAATTTTTGTGTGGCTGTTCTAAATTCTCTGACAAAATTACTCAGAAACTCATCACTGCTGGCAGAGTGTGATGGCTGGGTTTGTGCTTAATATTACTCAGGGCAGTGTGTTAAACACAGGCACTCTGCTCAACACACGTGGATCTCCAGAACTCTCTTGCTGCTCTGTCGTGCTCAGGTGCATCACATGATGGCAGAGCCTTGGGGGCTGCAGAGTCACTGTGTCTGCATCCCCCTTTTGTTCTGGGTGGTAGTGAAGTGATGTGATTTCTTGTGTGGACCTGCCACAGAGCAGCCTGTTCCTAGACACTGGCTCAGATTGAATGCCAGTGAATTGAACTGGTGGTGGTGTGGCATGAGAGCGTCAAACCAGGCAAACAGGGGAAATGAGTCCATCCCTAAATCACTGAATTTCAGCTCCTGTAATATTTCTCATGCATACAGGAGTGTGCAGACAGATCTTTGGGCATTTGAAAGGTATTTCTTGTGTTGCCCCTATGCAAATGAAATGGATTATTTCCATTTTGAAGGAAAACACAATTGTGTATCTTTGTGGTTGGCACAGCGGTGTACAACAGATGAAGTTTGAAACCTACTTAATTATATTCTTCCAGTGCTTCCAGCTCAGGTCAAAATTCCTCCTTCATAGTTCATAGTACTTATCAAAAATAATCCTATCACATGATTTTTAAAAGTTACAAAGAGTCATTAGTTTCTACGATGCAGTTCTAGCTTTCAACTTACTGGTTCTGTGAAGTATGTCATATGTAATGACACACAACTATGGAAAAAATGTGTAATGGGAATAATAACTATAGGCCTTCAATAGTTCACATGACATTAGCTGCTTATTTGCAGTTTGATTTGCCAGGAACATTTTCTTGGAAAGGCGAGCTTTGATTTTTCAGTTCCAGCCAAACTCTTCATCATTTAAGAGTAGTAGCAGAATTAAAAAAGGATTTAACAAAGATATTAGCAATTCCATCAGCTGATCATTTAAAACTTTAGTTTTTCTCCTGCTTTGGGTACTTGATTACATTCTTGAAAGAGGTGGATTTGCTCTAAAAATTAGGTCCTTGGCCTTTTGCTAGACCAAAATGCAGGCAATTCAAAACGACATGGCAAAGCCTGTCTTTGTCTTGTGGTCTTGGAAAAGATCCCAGATGCACTTGTGTGTGCTGGCTCTGCAGTTGCCTGCATTTTGGCTATACAATGAGAGGAATGGGAGAATGACATGACTGGCAAAGAGAGCAGCAGGGATTAATAAGTCAGAAAGATTTCTGTGTCCTGATCCTGGCTGGCTGTGAGCATCAACGTGACCTCTAGAAAAGAAAAGGGCAAGTCAGAGGACAGGGAACAGGTTCTGCCAGTCTAGATGTGGGGCAGTAGCTGGACACTATCCATCTACAGCTTTTTTTTTTTTAACATTTCTGCTTTTGAGCATCTGTCAGTACCATAATATTTAGGATAACATATCTGATCCACTATTACATGTAGTCTAATGTATCATGCTTGTTTGTCTAAATACAATTTATCTGACAAAAACATAACAACTTAAGATGTGTCTTTAAAAGTGTAGATTAGAAAAAAGCTGAATGCTTGTATAATCATCAGTGGAGACATATGGAGAAATAGGCAAGTTGAGAAAAAAAGCAGAAGGGAAAAAAAATTACATAAAATACATGTCAGGAAATGTAAAGAACTAGATAAGATACTCCAGACTGTTACAGGCAACTCAGGAAGGTCAGGGGGAGAGTAAAGTGAACTCAAGAAGACAGGAATTATCTTGGTAATTACAAGCCAGTGAACCTAATTATACAGAAATACACTGGAAAGATATGGATCAGTGTGCAAGGATTTAGGGAATAGTAATGACATTTAAAATGGCCAGCATTCTTGTATCAAAGAAGAAATCATATCCAGTGCTTTTCCTAGGCAGCATATCCACTAATGAAGGCAGGAGAAAGACTGCCTTGATTTCAGTAAGTCTTTTAACAATTCTGAGTGAAATTTTCCTGATAACCTAAGGACATAATTCTTCTTGAAATTGCAATAAGGCAGAACTACATCTGATTGTAAAACAGCACTTTAGCAAACTTTTAATAGTTTTCTGTCAGACTAGGGTACACCTCAGGTTTATGGGGTCATATAGAAGATTTGAGGACAGTCTGGTGAGTTGGAAGACAACCTGTTCTTCTCCAGGTGCTGTTCACATTGTAACTAAATTCTGGAAATGACAAAGGAATGCATTTATGATGCATGAGCAGCTATGTGGAGTCACAAGCACAGGGTAAGTCAGTCAGAGATTGGCAATAAATTGCTCTAAAAGCAGGCAGATGAAATTCATAAAGCATAAGGTCCTTGTATATACATAATGTACAATATTGTAATTAGGAAGAATCCTTGCAAAATTAAAAATAACTGCCCNGAAGGAAAGGAAAGGAAAGGGAAGGAAAGGAAAGGAAAGGAAAGGAAAGGAAAGGGAAGGGAAGGATTAATGGATTAAAGACAAAAGACATATTAATAGTGTTGCTTCATGGAAGACGTGAAGGGTTACAATGCTTTGTTCTGGCCTTGGGTAAGTGCAATGTCCAGCTTAAGACATTATATAATGAGCTTGACATCAAGATGTAATCTTGGTTGTTTCAGAAGTGATTTGGAATATGCATTTTTGAAAGAATTGAGTTTGCCTAGCCCAGACTAGAGAAAGCAGATAAAGGGCATAAGTTTCTCTGATGACTGGGAACTAGAGAAATGCAATGTAGATACAAAGCTCTGCATTATCCAGGTAGGGGCACAGGTAACTTAAAGACCACAAATATCTAGATAATAATGTGATACACACAAAACACCCAGACTCAATTCTGCAAGCCTTTTTTTGTCACTTCAATGCAATTCCCAGAACTCTAGCTTTGGTGAAATGAAAGGTAATAAAATTGCAGGAACCATCCAAGATCACTACATTGCATTTAATCAGCCTTGTAAATTAGAGCAGTGGGGAGAACAGAAGAGAGATTCTCAAGTCTTCCAAACTTCTTGCCTTGGGTGTTTCTCAATTAATTAGTATTTTAATAGTTGTAATTAGTATGATAGGAAAATTTCTTTATCTGAATTTGTTATTATCAGAATACCTTTCTTAAAAATAAACACTGCCAGTATAAGCATGTTTATACCACATTGTTCTCCTGATGAAGGTAAAAATGATTCAGCATAATATAACAGCAGTTTATGTCCCTTGTGTCCAAATATAGACATTTTCTCTTGGTTTCTATGAAGAGAACAGTTATAAGACAAATATCAACAAAAGAAGTGTTTTATTATTGGTATGAAATTTAGCAGCAGTCCCAAGAAAATTTATGTCTAAATCCTATCAGAAACACTCTCAATAGTAAACTAATCATTAACAATGAAGTTATATTAATGTGGTGTGTTCCATCTCTATAATATATAGCATTTGCTATATTATTAGGCTGCTTTGCAATAATAAGTTGAACAGCTTTATGAATTTAAAGAGTTAGCATCAAGAGATTGAAGCATATTCTATCAACACCTTTAACAGCCAAACAAACTTGAACAAACTTGGGTTTTTTTCTGTTTAAGGACTTGTGGCAGGCAAAAAAGTCTCTGAATGCACTGTTGATAACATTTAATATGGTAGACAAGAAACTTTTTGGGATGGAAGGGTGAGGTGAGGAAAGAATGACAGACACAATACGAGAAAGCTCCAAAGAAAAAGAAGAATGAGGAATGACACAAAAAACTTCTAGCATGTTGGATGAAGGACTTACGGGGGGTTCATGGAGAACATATGAGGATCCCAAACTTTTTGCNCTTTCCTTTTCCTTTGCATTCAGGGGGCCCACGTGGGGCTCAGCATAGAGGTTGCTGAACTTCATTCTGTTCATGCCCCAGGATGCTGGGTTATACACCTGGGGCTTCTGGGCTAAGCCCAATTATTTTTCTCTATATCATTGTATTTATTGTAATCTTTTCATTAAATTGTAACTCTGACTTGTAATCTCTTTTTGAATTGGGTTCATTCCTCCCGCTGGTTTACCTTTAAACCAGCACAGCATCAAATGAGGTTTCTCTCTCCCAGTAAAAGCCCTCTTTGCCACAATTCAGAAAAGACAGCTCTAGTTCTTCATTTCTGGTTCTTTTTAAGATTTTTCTTTTCTTCTGTTTCCAGGTCATCATTTTTCCAAATATCTTTTCCCTTACAAATGTATACCTTCTGCTTTTTCCTCCTTTTTTTTTTACTTCTTTTGTTCTAATCCAATTATCCTTCATCATGTCCTACCAAGCATGAGGAATCTCAGACTTTGCAGCGTTAGGAATACATGAAAATGCATATTGGCTATTTGATAACTGAAGTCTATTTCTCCATCCAGAGTTAACTATTCCAGCTCTGTCTAAAATGCAACTAGGAAGACAACAATATTGGGACAATATTATACCTGGCAATTCAGTTTGAATCTCTTGGATGCTTTGATGTTGTTCATAATCCTGCAAAGAAGCTAAATTTATTCCCCTCTGCACATGCTTTCTTTACTGAAACATGGAGTTACCCACTATCTTCTTCAAATACAGACAAATTCTTTCCATCTCAGTTGACTCCCACATCACCAGAATTTCTCTGCTGTGAAAGTACCTCTTCTTTCCTCCTTTGCCCAAATTCCAGTGAGTAGCATTCTTATTTCTACTAGACGTAGTAGGTTTGAAGACCAAGCCTGAAAATCTGAAATTTTCCTTACAAAGGGAGAGTTATGCAGAAAAGTACAGAACCAAACTGCACTAATTTCTTAAGACACAATTTGATTGTCTGGTGGAGTTTTCCACTTAAAAGATGCCCTTCAGCACCAGATTTGGGAGATAGATGACCAGGTCTTGACAGGATGGCTACTGGTGTATGGGGTCAGTGACAGCATTTCCATGTGGTTTTGACCTGATGAAATGAAATTTTATTCACCAGGTTCTTCTCTCACCCAAACAGAAATGCCAGACTTCACACTGAGAAATAATTTTCTCCAAATTGTTCTACCTGAGGCCACTGAATAATCTGCAGTTTTATCACTCAACTTTTCTTTACACTATTACTTCAGGGTTTTATTTTCTATGAAGACAGGTTTTCAAAGGAGAAATTAAAAATAAAATTCTCGTGGTTTAGAGTTATTTGGCAATTATCCAAAATAAAATGGCATGTTCTTCACAGGCATTTCCTTGCCTGTATTTTGGACTCTGTACCAATAACTGTACTATGAAACAGTGTCAAGGAACATGAACTGCATAAAGTAGAACTTGGAAAAAGTTAAATAGAGATGGATTTAAAGTTTAATCAAATTCTCCTGTTAATCACCCACTGCTGACAGATCTGCAGCCAGTGGAAGATCTGTTTCATCTTTCTGCTAATGCAGATTAGTCCATTCTAAGCTCTTTCAAGCATTTTCATCAGTACTGAGCTCTGGGGCTTTCAGCCCATGCCTCATTTTGCCACTCCAGATTAAAACATTGCTGACTGTGAATTTGCTTCAGATTTGTATGTTCAGGAATCCTCCATATTTCACTCACTCTTTGTTCCTCCTGTCTGAACCACAGTCATTAAATTATGAGTGCTGTATTACTGTCCTAACTCCAGTCTGATTGACCTTGAGAATCACAGAGGGTCTCTCTTTTTTGGCATAAATGCTAAATTGAGACAAAAAAAACTATTTTACTGTTACAAATATTCAACTGGAAACTCTGCTCAACACTGACAATCTTGAATCCCTCAGTGATGTAAGAGTCCATTAGGGAATGCTTTCAGTAGCCTTAAACCCTCACAGCACTTGGTTTGGCTTATGTGTATATTTTCAAACACAGCTCTGTTGATTTGCCAACTCTTGAATATTAATTCTGTCCAGAACAGATAGGGAAGTATTTCCTACATGAATCTACTCTATGAATGAGAGATCTGACCAACTCAGGGCCTGACCTGACAATCTCAAACACTGGATGTTTTGAAATGAGTCAGCTAGCAATTGCATTAATTTAAACTTTGAGGAGTTTATTTTTTAATTTTCCCAATATATGGGCTTCAAAACTGAGGCTATTTATACCTATATACTCAAATACCTTGCATGTGAAAAAGATCAGTCTTTCCATTTATCTTACTTTCAAAGAAAAATAAAATTAATTGATATCATGTACTCCTGGTGAGGTCTGGAACACCTTACCTGTGAAAAAAGCATGACAGAATTGCAGTTATTTAGCCAGAAAAAGACAAGGCTCTGGGCAGACCATTTTGTGCCCTATTGTGGCCCCTAAGAAGGTTTATGAGAAATATGGAGAGAGAATTTTTACCAAAATGATATTTCAAGGTCCCTTTCAGTCCAAAGCATTCCATAATTCTGTGATTCTATCACCCTATCCTTAGTGAGCTGTTTCAACTATCTACTGAATATTATTATTTTTTTAAGCATGACCCTTGAATTTTTCTAGATTTAAGAACATCAATATTTAAACAATGAAGTTACTAATAAATCAGCAAAAAACTGAACATTTCTGTATGTGTTCCCAGAAGATCATTCTCTAATATTTCATGCTGTAACTAAAAAAAATCACATGGTTTTTTATATTCCTTCAAAAAGATTAATATGATATCCTAAGTATTTCTGGGCAAAAGCTGTGGGCTCATAGATAATATTTGTACCCAGAAAACATTTTGAAGATATATTAAAAAAACCCAATGAGCCAATCTTTAGTCTTTTTGAAAAAACAACTTCAGACACTGGCATTTGGCAATCTGGTAACTAAGGCTCTTTGGATATGATGCCTTTGTCCAGGTGAGTGTCTCTGCCCATGTGAGATTTCCTGGGTTGGATACGAGTGCTTTACAGCAGCCTTAGCCAGATCTGCTGGCATTAGTTAATATACACTGGCAAGATATTACGAATTTTAGACTCTGAATGAACTTCATTTTGTTTGTTCTTAATCAGATTGTAGTAATTGGGGTCAACAGCACTGTTTTTTCACAAGTTGTCAGCACAGTTACCTAGCATTTGTTATTCTGAGCGCTGGAGAGCAGACATTGTGCCTATTCGTGGTGTTGTGTGAGTAAAAAACCAGGTCTTAAAAGACTGTGATTGCAAACACATCTCTGACACAGCACTTCTCACTGAAATCTGATATTTCCTTATGTCTTAATTTTCTTTCTGTTTTTCTTCTCTTTGGTTATGCAGAATGTAACAGCTCTTGGCATATGAGACAGAAAATATTACAATGGTTTAACAGTTTGGGAAGATTTGCTTTGCTTACCAATGTGTAATCAAATAACAAAAACCACATCTGATATCAAGTTTGTATGATTTTGACAAGAAAAGGCAATCAGGTAGAACTTAAATCTACTAATTTGCCACTGGTCTACTTCTTCAATGAATACTTACCCAATAGGGCCTGACAAATTTCAATGAAGGGCTTCTAAGACACAGCACAACCTCCATTTCTGGAAATGCTGAAAAACTGAAAGACTCTTGGGTGACAATCAGCCACAAATCCTCATTCAAAAACAATCAATCAAATCCATTAGCATGCTGGCTTCATGAAAGAAAAGAAAGTAAAATATTCAACAGTGTGCCATCCCTTTTCCTAAGGGAAGTCCGCCCTCCAAATTCTTGATCGTGCAGCTACTTGGGCAGCTGTTTGCTCCCCTCCTCCTCTTCTAGCAAGGCTCCAGTTACAAAATGTGGGTATCAAATCCCAGGGCTCCATTATCTGTCTTGTGGCATGGCAAAGGATAAGCAAGCTGCATCTGACCCAGTGCTATGGGCTGTCGTGTGTCCAGCACAGGCAGCTGTGCCTCTTCTGACATGGTTTTGGTCTCAGATAATGAATCCCAAGGCTGCAACGTCCTGGCATACACTATTGCTGCAATAATAACCCTGATATAGTGGTTAGTTTGCCCAAACCATTACTCACAATTTAACTATATAATCTACATGTTATTATCCATGTTCTTTTTAAGCAAAAGACTGCAACTGTGATAGAAAATAAAATTAAATATTATCTACATTTGTTTGTGATCTTTTAAGTTACAGCTCTCTACCAAAGGCCAAACAATTTTTTTCTGACTTTTTATCAGTCTGGAGCTTATTGCTCCAGAATTTCTCATTCACGTCAGACCCCAGGCCCCACCTTTATCCTGCAGCCCTGAAAAGCATGTTCAAGCATGACAGGATCACCTTAGATTTTAGAAATCTCGATGTCTTTACTGCAGTTTTATAGGATACCTATGTGATAAAAACAAAGTCAGGTCTGCAATTGTTCTGTGGCATCAGCTCTAACTGTCCATCCAGATAAATTGCTTTAATGACCTCTCGTAATTGTGGCCCAAGCCACTTAAACCTTAAGTCTTTTTAATGATTCCTATTGGAGATTTGGGAACTAGCAAGGGCTATGGGTCATTCCAAATCAGCATTTTGCTTGCAGTCCCTGTGTTTAGGAGACTAAAGGATTTAAGAGTATGTAGAAACCTTCCCTTGTTAATTTGCTTTAGCACGCCACAACAACCCTGACTGCATTTAAGCTAATTGTAAAGACAAACCATCAATGTGGTGGCCAAGCAGCCAAAAATGTAGATAACCAGCACCTCTTGCAATAAAAGTAGGAAAGTGGGTGATGTTCAGGAGAAGTCTGCCTTGGGTACAGTAACCAAGACCAAAGAACAATCTGCACCCTTTTCTAAGTGACTGGCAAGTACATATAGTTTGGATTGCATAATTAATAACCTGGAGTATGAATCAGTGCCAAAGAGCATTTTTATGAAACAAGAATTACACTGTTACAAGAAGATGCACCTTTTTTATTTTTTTTTAACAGTTCTTTGCAAAATTGAAAAGTTATGTGGAAAGAGGGGAAAAAAACCCCCAGAAGTGGAAGCTGCCATTCTTCTAGAATAAATGATAGCATGTTCACCATTTACATATTATAGTAAGGTAAAAGATAAAAATTGCTATCTGCACTTAAATATTCAATTTATGATAATTTTTAACATTTCATTCAGAAACAGTCCCACTAACTGCTGCAGAAATGACATTACCATTGACTAAGTAGAGTCACCTTAAGCACTTTACTTGAAGTGATTTGTTTGGTTCTTTGGTTTTTTTATTACAATTAACTCGCTTGTTTATTTCCTTTTAAATTGATGTCATAATTACAGTATAATTATAAAAGCCACATTTTACTTTATTAATTACAGCATGTGTCTGTGTGTATGTATACTACCCTATAATAGGTGCAAAATATCTGTATATCCTTTATGTGAACTAGACCACATATTATAAAGTGGCATCTGCCCAAAAAGTTATGGAAAAAGTCTTTCAAGAGCAGCTCTTTTGGAAAGGAAAAGCAAGTCACCACTGGGTGCCACTGTTCTTCCTTCCAGCTTTCTGGTCTATCACTGCAGAGCGATTTCAGCAGGAAAGGCCATGATCCAGAGCCCAGTCAGTCAGTGCTAGAGCTCACAAAGACTTCAGGAGGACGTGATGAGAATCTAAAAGAACATGGCCCTTCAACAGGGATGTGCCTGTTGCATAATGATTGCAAAATATGGTAGTTGCTTCTGCTACAAAAGCTCTCTGGAATTTTATTCCACTGCTGTACACGGGTTTTGACAGGAGCAGCTTCCAAGAGATAAGTTGGTAACTGGTCCTGAATTCCTGAGAAGACAGAGACAAATCTTCTCACTTCAGCAGAATCATGGGCAGACTTTTAGAAGCCAGTTCTTCATGTGTGTAGTGAAGGTACAGGGTCTCCTTTCATCACTTCAGAGCATCCACGAGAAGCTGTAATTCTGTTTTGTGTTCTGTCTAAGCTGCATAATTTGCCATGCAATAGCACCGATATCCCCTTCAAGGAGGATGCACAGAGGCTGCAATTTAGTGATGCTGACATTATTCTTCTCTTGGCTTCATTCTCCAGTGGTAATATTGTTGATTTATGAAAGACTCAGAGTACTTAGATAAGCTATTCCCTGGCTCTGTGCCTTCCCTTTCTCTGTCTCTGTAGAGCCCCAAGTTATGAAATAGAAAGGGAGAGCATTGTTCTAAGCTTTTAAAATCAGGCTAATGCTAAATGCCTTTGGTATTTCAGAGATCTTTTCTGAATCCATCCAATATTATCTAAATGGTACAACAAAGCTGGAACTACAATGCTCAGAAGCACCTTTAGTAACTAATGAGTCTAAGGCCAGACTTGGAAAGATTTTTAAAAGTCTGATAATCCAAACAGTAGAATTTTTAAATGCTCTAGGGTCAATGGGAGGTAGATACATCCAGAACTTCCTGGTTATTGGCAGGTTCAGCACTGTAGAGTCCTGTTTAAAAGAATTACCTATCACAATCTAGATATATAAATGTCTGTGACAAACACAGCAAGGAGTCTTCACCTTAGAATGGTGCTCGAAAAAGTCAATAAACTGAGTGGAAATTTACTTAAATTCAGCCTTGGGAAACAGTGATAAAAGCTCTCAGCTCTTAAAAGTAAATGTGTGCCCCAATCCACTGAAGCATAGCTGTTTATATAAAGCTAGGTATTATTGTTATAGAACAAGTGTTTTTATTGTCAAGGTACATTTCAGCACCGAACTGAATTTGCTCTAACTCGTATAAAAGGAATAATAATTGAAAAATGTATTTTTTGTACCCTCTGTGCTGCCTCATGGATTCATCTGGACAGACTGAGGTTTAGAGTGTGGTGGTGACATTGGGTGTTGTGGAAGTTTTGCACATTCCTCCCAGAAACACAGGGACAGTAGAGTTTAAAGGCAAGTGTAAGGGATTTCATGGTTTTCAGTGGCATTGAACTGTAGGACAGAGATATTCCATTCCATCCCATTCCAATTAATTTTTTTAATCAGTTTTTGAACCCAGCCTTTAGCATAGACCATATGATTTAGGCTTTCAAGAATTAGATACAAGAAAATATTTTTATGTTTATGTCCTATTAGAATGTGTTTCTAGGGAGTGATTGAAGTCTATGTGTTCAGTAATTTTTTGCAAAAGGGAATGTGTTTTGGTTTTTCTGAAAATACTCTCTATGTTCTGCTACTTCTATGCTCCTGTATTTCCCAGGACAGAGTATCTCCTCAGCCCCATCTAAATAGTTTAAACACAATTCAGGTGTAATTTCTCTGTATTTCAGTGCCTCCTTTTTGTTATTCTTAATTTATTCCACCATGAAATGTATGGGGCCAGGTTACTCCTTGTACTATAAGTGAAGGCTAAGCTGTATTGTTTCAAGTTAGCCTGATATAATTTACAAGAGTTCTCATCTCTTCTCTTGAACACCATAATAGATGCATCTATGCACAACTAATTGACTTAAAATATGGGGAGAAATCAGCAATTGTAAGGCAAAAGAAAAAGGATTGGTTTATGTTTATAGAGGGGGGGAAACTCATGAAACCATATATAATAAGCCTTATGTACCTAAGGTTGAATATCCTGTGGGGTGTTTATTTTGTAAGACTAAACTATGGTAGTTAGAAGAGGACAAAAAAGATAAGTGTTTGTAACAGAGGAACAAAACTCCATAAAGTAGTTATAACTCTGTACTTAAAACTTCCAAGTGTCACAGGAACAAAGTGGGTACTTTTTAAAAATTTTATCATAATAAATGACCTGTAACCTAATTTCAGACACTCAGATCATTCACTGAATTTGTTAGTTTGTGTGTTTGGGGTTTTTTTTGGTTTGGGGGTTTTGGGTTTTTGGCTGGGTTTCTTTTTTGTTTGGTTGGGGTTTTTTGTTTGTTTGTTGGGGTTTTTTTAATGCATTTTGCCTGGATTTTCCCTCCTTTGTTAAGATGGCTAAACTTACTTTTAGTTAAGCACAGCTGTTTGGGTGGTTTTTAATTAAAAAAAAAATTAAAATCTGTGAGTGATTTAATCTAAAGGGATATTTGTTGAGTATTAATGTATTCAAATATACAGCATTTGCAGTTGGAGCCAGATAGAACCGCTTGTCTTCGCCTTGCAATCCTTGGTGTCACTTGAACTGCTCATGTGACAACATTCTAATATGAAAAGAGACAATAGGCATTGTTGGCCTCACATATTAATAAATAAGAGCCACAGTGTGTGCAAACAAAGGCTGCTTCCTGGAACATTGTGTCACATGATTCCCAGGGTCAATCCTGATGGCTTTAGCCTGATGAGATCAATGAGCTCTATTCTCCTGACATTAATTTTACACCACCGTGGAGACATTGCCATCGCACAGTCCCAAATTCTGATCTCAGAACCTTTGCAGAGCTGTAATCAGACAATAAAACCTGTGAGAATCACCATGGAAGTGGTGAGAGAAGAACTCTTGAGGATTTTAAGCAAGTGTCCCGTTTTTCTACTGAGCAGGAAATTAATGAAAAGAATAAATATTACATGACTCTATCTGTGGGGTTTATAATCCTTCTGCTTTTTCTCCAAACTTAGGCTGAAGTCACACTGGAGATGAGTGTTTTGCTTCTTGCTTGTGTGTTTTTGAGTGCCCTTATTGCCAGAAGGGCTCCCTTACTTTTTGGATTGCTAAGTTTTAAACGATTTAGGTCATCATATAAAAGACAACCAGAAGTTCAAAACAAAGGGCAATCTGAGGATTGTACTGTTAACTGATACTTGCTGCTTTTTAAACTTTTCTGATATTTAATTTGTAGAGTGCTAAGAAACACACATGAGCATTATTCCTAAAAAAACCCTGTAAGAAAGGTCTTTGATAATGTGCCTATTACCTTGCAAACCTGCTATAGTCTGGTTAACCAGCTTTTGTTCATGTTGGGGATGTTGGAAAAGATGACCTTTGAAGGTCTCTTCCAACCCAAATCATTCTGAAAATGGCTATGTATTTGAGGGGAGGGGGTGTGTATGACTCTACACCAAAACCAGGTTTTTAAACCAGTATAATTCTCTTCTCCATTGCTCATCCATAGTACTTTATTCCCTGTTAAAGCACTACCCCACAACTTCCTTACATTTTTGGCATGTGAGTCTAACACAGAGTGCAGCATTGCCCCAGGAGATACTTCCCACTTAAAAACAGTTTGGTGAGAAAAGTAGTTAGAGCCCTAATCTTGATTGACAACCTGAGGAGAAAAAACAAAGGGAATACCTCTTTGGGGGATTTTACCAGGAAGAAGGAAGCTGGAATAAACCAAATCCTAGTCCTGAAATCCTTCTGGGGTTTTAAACCCATAAAACTCTGCCAAGTACATAACAGAGGTTATAACTACAATTCACCCTGCCATTGTAGACTGGTACTGACTGACCAGTACTTGTTAATTAATTGATCTGTAGGCTGTTCGATTCTAGTTAATAATAAAGTTTACGAGATTGTACAGACAATGTAATTAAAACTGGTGTGGGGATTTTTGGATTGTGGTTGGTTGGTTGGGGTTTTTTGGCTGTTATTTTTTTTTTTGTGTTGTTTTGTTTTAATATGTCACTAATAATTCAGCAGTAGTTCAGGCAAGGGAATAAAAAGAGAGGAATGAGTTCTTACCGAGATTCTTATCTTCCTTCAGATCTACTAAACAACATGGGTTTCCATCATCTGCTTTGTCTCCAGCCTCTGCCTCTAATGGATCTAAGCAGACTGTTCAAGTTCCAAGAAATTCAGTTGCTCTCGAGAGCCTCAAAAAGTACATCCCAGAAGGTTTGTTTCCTTCTGGTCTTTGACCACTGTCAAACAGACAAGATTAATGCTAAGAAAAGTAGCAATGGAATCTCCCTTATCACTGATTCTATCATGAATTTGGACCTGTTTTTGAGTGCATCAGGCTCCTGAAGGCTCAAGAAAGGCCCTGGGACAAAGTAACAGATATAAGCTGTTAATACCTACATGTACAAATGCATGTAATTCATTAGAGGTTATGAATGTGTCCACATACACATATATCATCAGAATGATAGTCATACCCATGTTTATCTAGTTCTGCTTGTCTACAGTGTCTTTTTCAACACAACACTATATCCTTGGAAGGCTTTCATTGTACTGCTAATATAAATAAATACAAGCCCAAAGAAAAGGAGAAAGCTTCATATTCACTGGTAACATGAGAAATGATTGATTTATGAGTTACCCAGTTATTTTTCCTCTGAATTATGTTGACTCCTCTCTCTATGTCAGTACAAACAATTATGAGGTTCAAGGTCAACTCCACATTAACATTTGAGTAGAACCACTCTTCTCTCCTCTTCTGCTGGTTTGAATTCATGATGTAATTTTAGTTTTTAGGAAAATAAAGACAACTGTAACAAGTTTATCTCCACATGGCAGCAATATTAGCTCTCCCAGACAATTGTAGCAAGGCTTTATGGGTAATTATGGAATCCATACAAATAAAGACCAACTGGATTTTTCGTTAAATGCTAAAAGTCTAAGATATTGTGCCATATTCCCGTCCTGCTGAACTAACCCTGACTAGGAAGATTACTGTGAATACCTCAGACACTTCATCAGATTGTGTAATGGCTCCAGAATACTTGATATAAACAAGGATTAGTGCTTGGCTGTGGCAGTACTCTATTTAGGCCAGTGCCCATTTAGACTGTTTTCCCTCTATTTCTTTGTGAGTTCAGGTCTACAAAAGCAATCCAGTATTTCAGATGGTGCATTTCTAGGGGATTATTGTTCTTGATGGGTGGTTAAACATCACTCAATGCATGCAGTGATTGCCCAAATATGCACTGCCTATTGTTTTTTAGTATTTAAATAGAATACTGTGAGGATAAGTTTGTTTGAAATAAGGTAGTCTTAGCAGCAGTGTTTATATGTGAAAGTGCATAAACACTGTTATTTCTGTAGAGCCAAAATTGAAATTCCTTCTCTACAGCGAGTTCTGCCTGAGCACATGCTTAAGTTTTGTGTCATAGCCAGCTGATCACAGAATCATGAAATTGTAATTATTAGTGACAAAGAAACCTATTAGGTAAATCCTGTGGGGACCAGCACAGCATCACTGACAGTAATCTCTCATAATAAATGTAGTTATACAGCTAATGTAAGTAATTGGAACTTTCTGTCTCTCTATCCAGTTAATTCTGCCTGAATGCAGGCTTACGTTCTGTCTTATTCCCAGATGATCAGAGAATCCCAAAATCAGAATTATTAGTGATAGAAAAACCTATTACGTAATTCTGCCAGGGAGCAGCATGGCATCATTGACACAGTAATCTCTCATGATAAATGCAGTTATACAGCTAATTTTAGTAACTGGGTCTTTCTTCAAGCAAATACATTACTTCTGAGGCCATTTGTATCTGATGTCACTACAAGAGAATTGTTCTGTAGCACGACTTCAGCTTTGTTAGTGAGGAAGGAACACGAACACTGGTACAGCAGTGCTGTATTTGGAGCAGAATATTGGCTTAAAAAGAATGGCAAAGATATAACAGATCAGCTTTTGTTCTTGTTTTTCCAGGCAGGATGTTTGCCTCTGCTAACTAATTACATAACCAATGGCTTTGCTTAGTCTTAAATGTCATGCTCTTGGTGGTGTGAATGGTGTACACAGATACACTTGTGCCTTCAACACACAATATAGTTTGTGTTTCTTTCTCTTTTCCTGTGGATTTTTAGGGTTGGACAAATCATTTATATCATCTTCCATCTGAAACTTTTCAAAGAGATGTGTAGGCTGTATCTTTGCAGGAAAATAACCTCAGGTAAGAAGACTGCCAGTTTGTGAGTAGCAATTCAATATGCAGCAGTAGAGCTGCACATAAATCAGTATGTTGGTGTCATGTACACATTGGCCTGCCTTTGGCTATGGTTAGTAGAACACACAGCTTATCTTAGGATTTCTAAACCTGTAAATCATTGTATTATTCCACGCATTTCTGCAGAAAACG
This sequence comes from Campylorhamphus procurvoides, assembly GCA_013396655.1. Classification (NCBI taxonomy): domain Eukaryota; kingdom Metazoa; phylum Chordata; class Aves; order Passeriformes; family Dendrocolaptidae; genus Campylorhamphus; species Campylorhamphus procurvoides. The sequence continues at coordinate 95,954 of WBMV01000666.1, read as the reverse complement.
ATGGACCAGCCTGCCTGCCAAATCAGGAGATTAAAGAAACAAATGCTCCAGAGCAGAGTGGCTCTGCTCTCAACAGCCAAAGGTACACGAACTCCTGTGGAACCCCAGTTCCCCATGGCCCAGTTCAGTTTGTCTTGGAATCACAGGAGCAACAGGGTTGTGCTTCTCTGGGGATGGCAATAGATGCAGGAAGACTGCCTGCCCAAACAGTGTTTCCCTGCTCCTCATGCTGAAAGGTGAGACCATCAAACCAAAGGCTAAAGCTGACCCTCAGCCTGGACCCTGAGACCCTGCTGTGACCATGTTCTATGCCTACAGTGGGGATCTATTCTTCCCTAAACATCTGACAGCTGCCAAACTTTCAGGCAGCAATTATCTGATTGTGCCTCTGCTAAGTGGCTGCTATTAACAGATCTGTATTGTCATGGTCCTTTGGGTGCCAGCTACAGAAGAGATCCCAGGGACACCTTTGAAGGTGTCCACGTTGACCAGATTGTCAGGAAAAGGCAGATTTGTATGGCAGCACCTGATCTCTCACTGTTATCCTTGGCCTTTCCATCAGTTCTCTGCATTGCCAGCTGGTTTCCTGGATCCTGGTACAGATCCTGCTACTCTAACTCAACAGTGCGCAGTAGAATGTCCCTCTAGGAGGTGAAACATCTCATGCCAAGGACCTAGACTCTGACACAATCCTCCTTTAGGTGTGAAAAAACAGAGGCATCACCACTCTTGCGGAGGCTGATGTGGTCTGTTTCGCTGGATACCTGGCATCAGGAGATGGAACTGGAACACTGAAGCCCTACATGAATTTTAGTTCTCTACTAATAATGCCAGCTGGGTCACAGCTCAGCAAGACAGGACAAGCCTGTGTTTGGGAGCTTGTGCCTGGAGAAGCTTATGGAAGGGGTGGGAGGAAAATGAGGCATCAGGTTTTGTGGTTGTAGCATCTGAACATTTTCACAGGGACCATCTTTTGTTACCAGCATTCAGAAAGAGTAATCTGAGGTCTGCCCTAGAGCTTGGGGCATGGTGGTAGGGTTCACACACGTGGCTTTAAGGCACAAGGCTGCAGCAAAGAGAGAATCATACAAATACCAATCCACCCTCCTGGCACCTGCAAGAATTAAATGTCACTTCACTGCATGCAGCCAGCTAATCTCAGCGACACGTATGTTGCACAATAGCAACTTTTAATAGAACTAGTGGGTAATTTTAGTAGGTGGAATAAAGCCAGGACACTGAGATTTACGTGCACAGATTTTACAGTGCCGAAAATCAACAACAATGAGACCTTTAAATATCCACAAACAAAAAGGAGCTTCAGTTTTTCTGTTGTTCTGAAAGATGACCTAGAGCATAGCATACCTAAATGTTTAATAAATGGTGATTTAGCAATAATTTCAGAACAATGCCACTTTTCTTTGCTTACACTGACCAACTTCTACTCCATACAAATGCTTTAAGGGTATTGCACTCCAGTTCTGTTAACACATGGCCTAAATATGGATTAAATGACAGTAACAGACAGTTACCTGATACATACAGATGGGTTTTATCAAGCAAGCCTGACTCCATTTAGTAGACTGTAAACCAACCAAAACCCAACCAACCAACAAAAAAACCCCAAAAAAAACAACAACAACAGAAAAAAAACACCAAAAAACCAAAAACCAAAACCAACCAACCAACCAATCGAAAAACACCAAAAAACCAAAACCCACACACAAAAAACAACGAACAAAAAAAACCCCAAACACACAAACAAAAGCCCAATCTGGTTATATAAATCAATGTTTATAAATTTTAAGGAAATAGGAAATGTGAGTACTTTTTCTACATTAAAAACTGTCAATTTCACTGAGAAAATAATTAGTACAATCCCACCCAGCTTGAGCTTCCTGAAAGACAGATACTAGAGTTCAGGTTATCTATATAGGCTCCAGTCAATTGAATAAAACAGAATATAATGTGTGATAGAGACCTGCACCACGGATTCCTTTTGCACTCACAATATTAATGCTTTTGACCAGTGTCACCTTTTGCCCTGGTGCAAATTTAGAAAAGGATGTGTTTAATGCCTCAGGTAAGAGATGGGTTCGTTTTCATGTGTGTGAATCAATACACTTCAGGTAGATCTAGCACAGAGATACAATCTGCTTGAGGATATAATGCAAATTTGCCACCCTCACCATTAAAAATATTTTGCCAATTTTTTTTTTCCATAACAAAAGGCCTTTAGGGATTTCCATTTGAAAATTATAACATTTTAAACACAGAGACCATCATGGAAGAAGAATATTTAATAAAGAGGACTGGGCTGTGAGACAGATAAAATGGAAAGTTAACAAGCAGTAAAAGCCTTTTATTAAATAAAATATAAATAACATATACTGTAATTTAAAAGCCTTTTATTTGAAAATAACTGTGACAATAAAAGTATACAGAAGATCTTGTTTTAACCACATTGCTTTCTAAATCCTGCCATTTGGGCTTCCTGACGCAGACAGTAATTAAAAGTTTTATTATGCCACTCAGAGGTGTAACTCAGAGGCTAGGAGCTGTAAAAATGGTTTCCACAAGTATTCTCTGGCTTATCCAGGCCATAGCCAAAACACAGCCATTATTCAGCTACTGGTGGAATTAATGGAAACTGTGGCAGCATTGCAGCTTTTGATTGTACTTTGTCCTTTTTGACTTTGAAGCACTGTAATGTAAACTCTCTGGGAAACTAAAAGCAGCTTGTTGAGGAAAGAGAACAGGGAGGAAGACATGGGGGATGAAGGGAAAGAGATTATTTTCTGATGTTTTTCTAAGTTAGACATAATACCTAAAGTAGTTTGACCGACTCTACATAGTTCTGTGTCTGGAAATACCTGTTCCATGCAGGGGTTCAGTCAGTATTTTTAAAATTCTTTAATTAATTACACTGTCAACAACACGGATAGTTACTAGTGTAAGTCAGTACTGGATGAGGTTTTTGAACTCTGTATGGCTTAGCTGAGACTTAGATTTGTCTCAAAAGTCATCCCCTCCCTCCTTGTGGGGGGAATGTCTCCCAGACTTGCCTGGAGATTTCTCTTTATCTGACACTGAAAAAAGTACAGCTTGCATTTTTGTCTGCCAGCAGGTGGAGAAAATTATCAAAATTGGTTTATGAAATAAAAGAAACTTGATATGCAATTATTATTGCTTGTCCTTTCATGATTTAATCATTCCTCAGCACTGAGGAAATCTACAGAACCTGATCATTGTGCAGATCACAGGGTCTATAAATATTAAACAGCTTATCACATTAAGCTATAGTAACAGCTCCAAAATTAAAGGAAAAAATGAGAAAATGTACCCTGTCTGTCATTTCTGAGCAACTTTATGTTTCACTGGCTAAGAAAGGCAATCTTATTTATTTATCTATCGCTTTTTAGGTCAATTGTTTTAATTATTCTCAAATCAAACAGTTTTTGAACAGAAATTACATTGATATGTTAGTCTTATTGCAGCACTAAATCTATTTTAAGCTTAAGGAAACATGGAAATTGAACTCAAGATGATGGCTGAGCATTTGTGAAATAAAGCTCAATTCCAGGAGACTAATAAACTTTTTAAGTCATGAACTCCACTAAATGTTGTTAAAATCCTCCTTACATTAAGGACAGTTTAATTTTCTTAACTTTTTGATAGCCCTAAAAGACATTCTACTTAGTTTGTCCCAGTAACAGACAAGTCAAAATTCCTGCAGAAGTCCCCTCTGAAGTTTTGAATGTTTTGAAAAGGGAAAAAACCAAAAAAACAAAACACAATTTAGAAATTAAGTGGATTATTATAATTTATAATTAAAGGACACCAAATCTAGAATATGAGTCAATGTGCTCAAGGACAGGGCTGCCAGCTAGAGAGACCTAAACAAGCTGGAGGAATGGGCTGACAGGAACCTCATGTGATTCAAGAAGAACAGATGCACAGTCCTGACCTGGGATTGAATAACCTGGTCTGACCATGGCTGTGAGCACCACATTGGGTCAGAGACCTTTGAACTTCCCTCCCAGCTAGAACTATCTTATTAGTCTCTTATCTTTTGGCCCTATGATGAATTTATTTCTTGAACATGTAAATAGTCCTAAATAAAGAAATCTATTTTTTCACTATATCTTTTTGAATATCTCACAAGCCTTTCAGTAGCATACCCTGACTATAAGTCACATATGACCTAGTTTTCCTTGATGTTTATGCTTAATATCTCTGTTCGTTAAGTGATATATGAAGGCAGTTTGGCACAGGCTATGCAGAATAAGAAAGCCAAGGTTGTGCTCTTATTCTGTGTCCCTGTCTCTCCTCTGATGTCAAGGCTTCATTAACTGCCTGACCTGCTGCTGGTACTTAATATGCACCAAAACAGTTTTCATCACAAAACCCCATGTAAGAGGAAAGTGGCGTTCACTGCAGCTTTTTCTGATTTATCAGTCAACTCTGAGCCAAAGGAGCATGTTGCCTTTTCTGTCCCTGCTGTGTTAGTGACACTGGACTGCCACTAATCAAGCCAGGCTGTCAGAGCAAACCTACAGGCATCAGAGAAATCCAGCCTTGTGGATGACTGCAGCCTGAGCACTTGCCTTGCTAGGAAGCTGTTAATGGACTATGGGGAACTGCTAATGAAAAGGGGAAGAATTTGAAGCAGATCCTCAGTGGTTGTGTAGGCAGTGACACAACCAGCAGTGAGACTTAAGATGCCAAGCCTGAAATTCACTAGCACAAACCAGCTTTCAGTTAGTTCTTAGTTTTTGTGAAAATAGGACATCTGATTTCTGCACGCTGCTCAGGGCATGGGGTGAAGGGGGGGAACAGGAAACTCCTGCAACATCTGTCTTACAGCAGAAGCAGGGAGCAAAATCAGCTGCACATATCAGGACTTGAGCTGCAACCCCAGAGGGCTCACAAAGGACCAAATAACTCTGCAAGTAGAGGAAGATTTTTAAAGGTGAATGAACGCTCCAACCTCCCTTCTCCACCAGACATGGCAGAGGGCTCTTCTCCTACCATGATGCTCCATTTCCCACAGGATTTACCATCTGTGAAAAGCCACCTCTGTTTTATTTTGCTTGTTCAACACTTACTGCATGGGACCTGCCGTGTTCCTACCCAGGGGTGCAGCTTGGCAGGTTTGCTGGGAAGGAAGGAGGGTTTATGATGGAGCAGGAGGTTTGAGTCCTCCATGGGAGGGGGACCTTGTGGAAAGTGGTGGCTTCCTCCCAAGGTATTAAAAGCTACAGGAAAGGCCAATATTCTCTAACCAACATCCACAGTCAGTCAGAGCAGGAGGCACATCTCCAACAGGTTATGTGGACAGCATATTTTCATTTAAGTAAAGAAGCCCATATTTAGGAATCACATGGAGCTCCCATTCTGCAACAAACAGGGAAAACTTGCATGAATACCCCAGACCCAATTTTACAAAGTTTCACACCTGTGTGGGGAGTATGGAAGAGGAGAAGCAGCATCTCAAGGCCAAAATCTATATGGGGATGATAAAAATACCCAAAAAAAACCCACCACAAAGCCAAGCCTCAGGTTAAACTGAAAAAGTAGCATATGTGAATCCTAAAAACAGAGGCTTAGCATCAGTAAATTATGTGTTTGGGTTTGTTTTGTTCAGTAATGAATCCACAGACAGCAGAGAACTAGAAATGAATCCTTCTGCATCTGCACAGCTCCCAGCCCTGTGCATGAGCAGATGTGCTGGTACCTCAGCTGACACTGAGTTTTGGAGAAATGCTTTTACAGCCCAAAGATTCCACGCAGAAAACAATTGCTGCCGAATTTAACTTCCAATAATGCCCAGTGACAGTCTGCGTGGGTGCAAGAAATTAGCATATTCCCTGCATGGTGTGAATTCCTCCTGTAAAACTGAGTGTGAAGGAGGACTCACTTGGAAACCAGATTTTTATGGGATGCAGAGTAGAATTCATGGGGGGAAAAGAAGACAACTCAAATATTATCAGTTCAAATAAACCTTAATTTTTAACGAAGGTTTCTGTGGGGAACAAGAGTGCCAGTTATATTAGTTCTTTGTGCAGAACAGCCTCATTTCCATCTTGGATTAATGGGAAGTGAATTCAATATATTTTAAAAGAAAATAAGCATCATTGATGTAGTTCTCCTTTTTTTTCCCTTTATAAGAGGCTTTACATAAAATCAAAATATCAAATATATTTTTAGACTGCCAGCTCTAATAAGAGAGAGCTGTAAGACCAAGTGTCACAAAAAGTATTTGGAAATAGCTACCATTAAAGCAGAATCTTTGAAACAATGAAAAATGCAGAAATGAGGTATGTTCCAGGATAGCTTAAAAGAATCAAGATCCCAAGTTTTGAGAACCTTGAGAACTGTGTGTAAGTCTCATCTATGGCAGCTAAAGTAAAGAAATCTGTGCCAAATCCTTTTTGCCTTAGCTACATGTAGTCATTTAAGGACAGCATTGCAAAACCTAAATATTTGTCTTCCTTGAGACTAGCTATGTGATATTTCCTGCAGAACATTTGCACAAAGAATCTAAAGATCCAGTGTGAACTGGAAAAAGGTCTGACATTAATCCAACACATGCAGCTTTTTTTTTTCACCCAGGAAAATTCTTTTAAAATGCTGAAATGACATTTCATAACTGCAGATAAAACTATTTAGTCCAGTTTGGAGGAACACTAAATTAAGCACTAAAAGGAAGAAGAATGAAAAGAAAACTTGCTTTTAAGAAGGGTTCACAACCTGGGAAAGATCAGCAGGCCACATTTGAGGACAGATTAATTTATCCTTAGCTAATTACTCTGCAAGGTTCAGCTGAGCTGCCAGCACCACTAACAGTCAAGACATATCACAATGGATTGTTCTGTCTGTTTGATAAACTCGTTCACTGCACACATTGATTTCTGGCTGTGCGTGTACAATAAAACCCAGGCACTCAACAGTGCTGCTACTCATCTCATTCAGATCATTTTCTGCCTTTTTGTTATGGCTCATTATTTTCAACCCAGTTTTTGCATCATTCTTTCTGGTTTGAGGAGGAGCCTGGCAGCCAAGACCAGTGTGTTCTAGTTCTTGCTCTGCTGCTTATTATTTGTGTAGTTTTAACAGCTTCAACTTTAATTTGCCCATCTCTGAAACCAGAATAGTATTTAAAAGTCTCCAGGGATCTTTTAAAGTATAAAGTAGTTCTCACAGTGAAACTCACACACATTGCACAGGGACATAAAACTGTAACATTCAAGAATTACACTGTGTTAATTTAATTGTAATGTGCCATGGCAGGCATACAGTTTAATTTTCATCTGAATTATGCACAGACATAAAAGCCATCATTCAGCAAGAAGTCAGTACCATTTTTTGTCTTTTAGGTATATAAAGACATTAAAAGAACTGCAAATTTCATGGAAAGAGTCTGAAGATCACAAGTGTCCTCTTTTTTTTAAAATTACCTAATAATGTACATATAAAGACAAAAAAATTGAAGTAATTAAACTTAGTGTGACTATTTTGACATAACCTTGAATTAATCACATTCTTGTTATATCTACTTTTTTTTCCCTGCAAAATCAGAGCATGTTTTCACTGATATCAACTAGTCATTACTACTGACATTAACTAGATTCAAATCAGGCCCTTTATAGTGAAAACTTTACAGTATGTTGAATCTTGGTTAAAATATGGAGAAAGCTTGCTTTGAATGAAGACACACAATGAAGTTTAGTTGGGACATTATTACCTAAAAGGCGAGTCCTTAGATTCAGAGCAGTGTAACAACTTTTCTTTTAATTTCTGTTTTTGTTAAAGAATCAGGCTTTAAAAAAACCCAAATTTCCTTAAATCCTGAGATTACATATATATATATATATATATATTGCTGCCTGCAGAATAAGAAAGGGCACTGTACTTTCTTTTTAGGAGTATAATAGAACCAGAAAGTAAACATGCTTCTCACTTGTGAGTGAGCAAAGAACCACTGTTCTTTAGATTACAGCAAAAAAGAAACTTCAAAAGTTTTAAAAAATCAGTATTTACAGGCTGCAATACAATTACATTGCTGGCTGCTGCTTGATGGCATAAAAGCAATCATCAGCATTAGTATTTTTGTTGGGGCCATTGTGTGAAGAGTGGAGCAGTAATGAAAACAACCCCCTCACTGAACCCACCTACATCCCACAGAGGTTTGGTTCACAAGTGGCTCTGGTATGCATAAACCCCGGATTCTTTGCAGAGGGATCTGAACCAGAAGCTCTGCTCAAGATGCCTCTGGCTGGGACAGATTCCAAGCCACAACTGTGGAACTTTGTGCATCTGTGGTCTGTGTGCTGTGTGAGTGTTTAGTTCAGAGGGACAGAGTAAGTTCAGACTAAAATAAAACCCCCCAAACTCCCGTCAGGTGTTGATGTTGGGTGTGTCAGCAACAACACCTCTGAGTTACTGCTTGACTGCTCCTGTTGTGCCAAATTTCTTAATCACTCAGGCATAGCAGAAGTATCTATTATTACAACTAGTCTCCCTAGTGTTATGGTAGTATCACGATTAAAAAACACATCAGAGTTGTAACCAGGATTAAAACTCACTGGTTTGGCTCAAGTTATGGTGAGAGCCTTTTGTGACATTTTAGAACACAATGTGCAAAGTTCTTGCCTTTATGTTGCTGGAGGCTAGTGTTGGCTGTTTTGATATATTCTTAAGAGCAGGATAGCATTGTTTCATGGCATTAAGGGACAATAACAGCCTTTAGTTAGCCTCTGGAACCATCATCCAGTCTGTTGACATTATCTTTTGGCTATCTTAAAATCAAACAGCAGCCTTATATAATGTGCACTTCATGAGATTACTGTGTTGTTATTAAAGTTCTCAGCTGACCTTGTACGTGTAAGGAGTTTGTGGCTGGTCTAGAGAGAGTTCTCAGATGAAGATTTGATCAAATTCTCAAGGGCTGTGCCTTCATTGCTGCCTCAGTTCAGCTGATCTGACACCGAGTTTGGGCATTTGTGTTCTGCCACACTGCAGAACTCAATGGAAGCCACTGTATCCTCAGTTAGGACAAGAAAATGACTAACACAACACATAACACAGGTTCTTCCAGCCCAGATGTCCTGAGTTCAGTAGTCAAACCCAGAGATGTTTGGGAAAAGTGTGCCAACATATTGTGGTCTGTAGTTATACCTCTCCATTATTTCACAGCTCCCAGTGAGTGAGTTCAGAAGTCATTTGTTCAGATGCACCATAAGAGGTGATATATTTTCATTTAACAGTCCTTGAGAGGTATTTCCTGAGAATTTGTTTAATCCCTTTCAGACTGTGATCCTGTGGCAATAGGTTCTACAGCTTAACTGCATCTTATTATACTTCTTTTTTACTACATGCTTCATAATTGCATGTAAGGCACATTCATTCTGTAATTAAGAAAGATAGTAAATAATCGTTCTCTATTTCCTTTCTTTTAGTTGTTTAATGCATGGCTTTGTAGTCCTCGATTGTCTCTCTCCTTCTGTTTTCAAAGCTGACATGTCTACATGGGAAAGCTGTTCCCTATTTTTGTAAATCCTTTGCTCATTTCTCCATAATCCTTGGTACCTCTGTATCCTTAAAAGATGGGGAGCACCCTAAAGTCATAAGCAATATACACAATATTCAAATTTACACAATATTCAATATCAGTTATAGCAGTACTATGCTATATAAGGTAAAACAGCTCTGTTCTGTTCCCTATTTTGTTTTTGCCTGTTCACAGGAAAAGCCATAATGTTTTCCTGTAATTATATAAACTATCATAAATTTAAAATCCCAGGTCTGGTTGTTATTACTCAACTTGCAGCCACTCACTGTACATGTACATTTAGGAGAACTCTTTCCCTGTGCTTTGCTTTGCTTTTATCTACACAGCATTTTCTCAGCTATTTTATTGACCCGTTTTCCTTCTTTGCTTCCTTATAGCTTATTCTTACTGACCTGAATTGCTGCAGTTTAAAGAGAAAACTGTCACTCTGGTATTGCTGTTTTTTCTCAAATACTTTATGAACATGCTGAACAGTCTGTCCCACATTATTAGGACATTCCTCTTGTCTTCACAGGAGTATGAACCACCTGTAACCCTGTTCTGAGCCCTCAGCAGGGGAAGGTACTGGAAGTCCCTCAGCTCTGAGAAATTTATTCTGCAACATCTTTTTTTGTCATTGCAAATTGAGCAGTTGCCAGACCTGGCTGAAGCTGCACATGGACCAGAAATGACATTTCTTCTTGGTTTGAATACTCCTTGTGTGGCTCCTGAATGTAAAGGGAGGATTACAAGAGCTGAGGCCTTATCTATCCACCACAACCTGCCATACTACAATGACTCTGGGAATCATCTCTGCCTGTAAAAACTGGCATAAAATAATTCAAACAGTCTCAAGCGTCCAAGTGTTTGATGCAAAACACACTTTGAAGTGTAATCATGGCCATAAACATTTATTGCTTCCCTCATTGTGTATGTGTTCAAAGATCACATGTTTTGTGTGCAGTGCAATGGCACTGTGTGAAAGGATTGGGATGGCTTTTTCCCAACATTTTTATCACTATGTCCTGCAAAGATTTCCTGCCTTAATAGGTTATACTGATTCATTTTTGATGATCATAGCCTTAAAAAGTGGAGTCCTACTTTTTCATCAAGAAAACTTAGTGATACTGGACATGAAAAGCATAAAGGGAGACTACAGTATATGGGGAGAACAGGAGAATCAGGGAAGAAGTGCTTGTTTTACAAAAATTAGTCAAATACTTTAAAATAAATTAAAAATTGAAGTGGTCCAAATACATTGTAATAGCATAAGTAAAGAATGTTTAGACAACAAAAGTTTTAGACAAAGTATTTGAATTCTTTTGCTACTGCTTTTTCAACCTCTGGTGTGGTATCTAGCTGGTAACTAAAGCATACAAGCAGCAGAAAAACTCAGATTTGTAAGTCTTAAGAGCAGAAACTGATTTACCTATTCACACCACAATACACTTGCTCATCTTTGCAAAAAGGAAAGCTAACCCAGGGCTCAGATTTGCAAGGTGGGAAGTCAGGATGCTTACAGACTATTAAGAAGTGTATATAAAGTAGCTCATAATGTTGGAGAGAGCCTCAGTCGCTTTGGTTTCAGCAACATACTGATTTTCCCACTCATGTTATAAACTTTATAAAGAATGTCTTTACTTCTCTCACCTATATTTAGTTGTGCCTAGGTAGAAAACTGGAAATACTTTGAACTTAAGATTCCCTCCATCCAAAAATAGGGGAGAATTTTCCTTACCAAAAAGGTGGGAGGATCTTCATACTTACTTTCACAGAATCAAAGTTGATCAAATCCCCAAAAATTTCTAAGAACACACCTTTGGAATTGGTTCTGATTTTACTAGTAAAAGGTAGAAAAAACCCCAATACAATCAAGTGGCAGCTTCAAACACATGGCACTTAAAATTACACATATTCTGGTGCCAAACAGTAGATTTTAGTTTCCTCATTCTAGGCACCTAAATATGAAAGTCTCCTTCTTATTCTCCCATGTGAACACCTTATATCTTAGCTTTTGCATTTTGATAATAATTTTGAGCTTGCATTTTTGCTTTAGAGTGTAGAATTCTGCATATCTGTAGCTGTGGTATTATCATAATTGTTATAAAAGCCTAGCTATCAATGTTACTTTTTTAAATATACAAGAAGTTAGAGTTGGAAAGTTAAAATCTTTTGTGTGTAGTTTACTCTTTTGTTGGGTTTTGTTACCTAAAATGTAATATAAAGACTAAGGGCAAAGTTACTATGGGACTGTGCACCACCTCAAAGTAAAGAATTTTTGTTTTCATTGTATTCCCTTTTCTAAGGTTTCTTTTTCTGTACAATTACACACACAGTCAACTGTTCTGTGTCACCACTACCTTAATGAAATCATCAAACCCTTCAGAAATTTTATACTAAACTTACTGTATGCTAAGCCAAAGCCATAAAATACACTTGTATAATACGGTGGTAGGACACATTTTTTAAATTCTGTCACACAGAAACTCCTAAATTAAAAGCATCAAAATGGATGTCAGAGCTTTTTAATACAAACTATAGAGGTTGTCTCTGTTGTCCTCCTGTAAGGCAGCAAGCTACAGCCTTTCTTTTCCATGGGGTATGAATCTAGAAGATAAATGAAAATGTGCCATTCTGAGCTATAAAAGTAGGATTTTTCGACAGAAAATCTCACTTCAGAGAGAGAAGGATGTTCAGCCTGAGAAGAATGACATTTTGATGTACTTTCAGATTGCACTTGCAAGGTCTTTTGTCATATGTAAAATTCCTTTAAGGTCCCGAAGGCAAATTCCTTTTCTGTCTTACAAGAAAATGAACTTCACATTTTTCACTGAATGTCCAATAAGGACAACTGTAATAGGATCCCCAGAGCTGTGCAGGTCTGGAGCACAAATGCCTGAGATTTCACGAGGATGGTATCAAAACTGTCTTCTGAAAAATCCCCCTAATGGGTTCTCTGGGTGGCTGTTGCTCTCATGCCACACTGCACTGTCTTTGTGTGCCACAGCACATCTCAGAAGAGACAGGCCAGGAGCACTCCCTATAAAAGAGAAAAATAGGAAAATATAAAATTTGGACTACTTTTTGCCAGAAGAACTGTGAAATCTCATGCAGACAGAGAATAATGTCAAATGGAAACAAAGCATCTTTGTTTCAGCAAATGCCCTGATAGCAAATAAGGCCTTTATCAGTGTCAAGGACCCCCAAACTCCACTATTGCTGCTGATCCATCATTTCTATGCTGTTAAGTGGAAATCTTAGACTACCAGAACTGACTTTCAGAGAAACAAGTCTTCTCTGCATCCAGAGGTCATTCTCTCTTGTCAGTGTGATCTCCAGAGAGCTGGATATTGCTTTAGTGGTCTATAAATAACAATCTGGTTTACCTGTACTAAACGTATTGGCAATGGATGTGAAAATTTATGTGCTAATAACATGAACATTTCGGGTTCTTGGCAACCTGCTTTTCTCCACCCCTCTTCTTTGAAGGTTAGGTTTGTCTGCTGTGCTGTTCTGTATTTCTGGTGGGTTGGGGGCAAGGAAGGCCACTCTTACCCACTCATTTAAGTAGCAGTGCCATTCACTTTAGTGTCAAAAATTAAAAAGTGCTGGCAAATACACTCTTTTGTTTCCTTTAGCTCATTTATGTGCAATAGGTTTTAGATTTGTTTTCATACTGTTATGTTTGGTATAAATAGTGTTTATGCCTTGCCTTTGCTCTTTTTTACAGGGTGTGGATAGTGCAAGTAATCCATCCACTGCTGATCTTGTAACTTCATGGGATGGACAGGGTTATTTCCAAGCATTTTCCAAGGGCTGGAAACCCTAAAGGACAGAATTGCCCATCTCATTTCATATCCGAAGGGAAAGACCCAGAACATGAGGAAGTGACCTGAAATTTTAGGTATTAATTTATAAACTGGATTTGGTGGCAGACAAAGGAAATTGGCCCAACACGAGGTAAAAATTGTGCACTGGACTGCTTCAGAACAAGGGGAATGTTGCTTTTAGAACAGAGGGCCATTGAAAACATGCCAATTAGAAGGATGGTTTTTGCATTATTTGGTGCATATTTGGTGCATATTTGGTGTGGTGAGGCACATCCTGCAAGTTTGGAGGGTGCTGAATGCAGGACTGTATGTAAAGAGTGCAAATCAAGGCTTTCCTCAGAAAATATCTGTTTTAGGTTAGACCAGACACCCTGAAACAACCTTCTTGTCCATGGGTGAACCCTGTAAATTTTGCTTCTCTAATTTAAGTAAGTGATTTTAGTTCTGCATTTGTGGATTTGTGCACTATCCCCCTGTTGTGAACAGGAACAATTAGAAGGCAGAAGCCAGAGCTGTGCTTGACTCTCAAAAGCCATGCTTGAGAGAGGGAAAACTTGATACACACCTCATGCCTTTGTGTCTTCACTGTAAGGATATTTAAAACAAAAGGAAAGCAAACAAACTACATCCATGTCAGATAAAGCAGGGATTGAATGCATCCTGAAATAGAGTTTTTGTGTGTGGGATTATCCTTCCTTCTCACTATTTCCTGTCATGCATTAAACATCCTCATTGCTAAGACAAGAAAGAAAAATGCAAAGGAAAACATTGGTATATGCCTTAGCAAAAGACCCAGATAATTACCTTCTTTACAGAAAACTTCTTCAATATTTATTGTTAAAATGTCTATATATATTTTCAAAATATAGATGCTCCTGATAAAAGGGAAGCTCATATAATGGATCAGCATGTTTTCACATGAATTCTTTTGTGATGACATAATTTACATGAATTTCTAAAATCCACTAGAATTTTTCTGGAGATAAAACACTGACCCTTTTACCTTGATGCAACTAGGTAGTTTCAGCATTAGATTGAATGGAATGTCTGCATTAAATGTTAAACTGACCTAACTTTGTTGTGCTTGTGTGATAGTCTTCCTGCCATAAGAAGTAGCTCTTTAGGAGATTAACAAAAAAAAAAAAAAAAAAGAAGAAGAAAAAAGAAAGAAAAAAAACCCTGAGTTTCAGCTTGTGGTAATCTTATTGGAGAAAAAATATGGAATATAATTTAGTGCTGGGGCTCCTGACTTCAGGTTTTGGATGTGTACTTTCCTCATGTCTCACACACTCCCTTTCTAGACAATAGTTTGATTTAAAAATTCTGTTTGTTTTCAGAAGTGGAGCTGCACCCCATGACTTGATAAAGAGCCGTGATGCTGTGACAAGGAAATTCCAGCAGGTCTGGTTGGGCTGTCAGGGTGTTGCCATGCCACTTCTGTGCTGCTTGAAGGTTGAGTCTGCTGTAAAACTCTCATACTTTCAGCACTGCTGACATTTGATTTAAAACCACTTGTGAGAGTTTGGAGCCCTCCATGATTTGACACAGAAGGTATTCAAATGCAACTTAAATCTCTGTCATAGTATGCACCTGTTTATTAGTGGATGCTTGAGGCACTGGACTGTGTATATTTGGAGGCTTCAGAGGTACTCCAAGCAGTCACTAATTAGTTTTGCATAGCTGTAAATTACAGAAAAGCCAAGCCTGAATTAACAGATTATGTAGTTTCCTCTAATGGATGTACTTTACTGCAACATATGGTATAGATGACCATGCTTTAGTAAGATGATTATTTTATGATTCTTTTGCAAATATGGGTTATAGAGCTTTTTTGCACTGTTGGAGAGAGGGGAACTGTCGGAAGGCACTGAAAAATCTGTTGATCTGACTGATCTATTTTGTCTTTACTGCACATTCGGCTGAGTTGAAGATTTTACCATTGTGTTATGCAGCCAGTGAGGCAAGTTACCCTGGTTTGCACTGCCACTTCTCCTGGATATAAGGCTTTCATTTGACACTAGAGAGACAAAAGGAATGAGAAAAGTATCCTCATATCCTGTCACTGGACCACAGATTAAAATTACTATATTTGACAACCAGCAGCAGAGCTGTGAAAACAGTGAGCAAAGTGAATAGTGGGAAATCTTTACCAAGCAAAAGCTTTAACCACAGCTTGGTTCTGCCACTGCAAGGAAGATGGTGAAAGAAAGCAACTGGCTGGGTATGCCTGCCACAGATTTTGAAATAAAGGTTATTTCTGTGCAGATATAGTGATGTCTGCACTGCTAAGCTGACTTCTTTGGGGCCACACACAGGGTATGTGTTGGTTTTGGTAAATGTGGGAAGCCCCAGTCTGCAAGGAAAAACTAGAACTAAGTCATGTGTGTGGAGGAGATTGCAGAACAGTAGGGGAAAGTGTGACCTTTTCGGGTTCTTACTTTTGAACAGTCTACTTGATCTCTTTTACTAACAACAACAACAAGGAGAAATAAAACAATCAAGCAATCAAGCATCAGCCACACTTAATGACTAACTGTAGGGGTAGCTAAAAATATTTTTATATGTATCACTAAATATAAGGGAGTTCTGGGATTCTGAGTTTTCAAATTTAACTTTGTGGTGGTTATTCTTGACTGCAGCAAGCAAAGTCAGAGTTAACACCTCATTTAAGTGAGCTAATATGCACAGCCTGTGTGTGGAGAACTTCTTCCTTGTGGCAGCAAGGATGCTTTGCTGGATGCTTCTTAACCCCAGTGAGGGTCTTAGAGGGCTGCTGCAATATCTGAGTCTCAATTTCTCCCTAAGCATTGCTTTTTTTCTGTGGAGATTCTCTTTGGCAGGTACTCAACAGCATTGACAGGGTCTCTGAGGCAGAATGACAGCAATAAAATCATCAGAGCCAGACTGAACTGATCAAGTGCTGTAAGAGCACGTGTGAGGGGAAAAAAAATAAAAAATAAAAGAAAACCAAACATGTAAGATTTTAGAAAGATCTTGATTCAGTTCCCTTAAAATCTTTAATGCTCTCCTGCTGATTTGTCTGCGAGATGATTTGTCACCAGGAGGAGATCATTAGCAGTTATTTTTTTTAAAAAAAGTTGTCCAATTATTGAAGCATGGACAAAAATACTTTCACTTTTTATCCCCCCTTTTTTTGTTGAGTTGTCCAAGTCCCTAATCATTAGTAGTCTAAGTCTTATTGTATAATTATTATATATTAGATTTTTTTCTATTGTCCTTTTTTCAGCATAGAGGACCATAACTTTGGGAATTATTTACTTTAAAGTTCTTGTTTTCTATTCCAAACAAACAAGAATTCAATAGACTTTGAACAGCATGACTTTATACCACAGTTAAAAGTGTTTGGGAGCTTGAGTGGGGTTTTTTAAGTGTTGTATTAATACTACTTTGATTGAAACCTTCTATTGCAAGCAGAAAATATGTCTATTCAAGTTATAAATATACTTTGAGGTGTAGTATGGCTAAAACACTGCCATGACTTTTCCACTGTTGACTTAAGTTTGAGGTTGGCATTTCTGCTGTTTGAGACATTCATAACTTTTCTCTTCTTGTCAGTGTGACAAATAACCAATCTCTTCTTTACTCCAGCAAAGTCCTTATGCATTTATGTCATCTGAAGAATGCAAGTTCCACCAAACTAAACTATTTACCTTCTTAAATTTCTACACATGCTAAAATGCTTTACTGAGTTGTGGGTGTAATTACTTTGATCTTTTTAACTTAAAGAAGAAAGACAATGTCTGTCCCCCCTGCATACCAGAAAACTACCCAAAAAACTACCAGCACTCTTCCTTTTGAACCTCTTTGTGTTTGCTTCTGCCCCTCTGTTAGAAACAAGAATTTCTCTAGTCTTGAAGCAAGCAGGAATAAACCAAATCAAAGCCCTTCTTGTCTTGTGACATTAGAATTATCTGCAGCAGTGTTTAATATATGCAAAGACTACATTCAAACTTTTGGAAATGGCCAGTAATACAGAAATCTGCAATAAAACTGTGAAGGAAATTCATATAATGGTATTTTCTAAATCCTTCTGCTCAATTCCCTGTAACACAGCCTGGTTAAAGACAGACTCAAGTGCAGACAGAGGAGTGTCTTTATGAAAGGTTTGGGGAAATTGTTCCATACTTACATGCTTAGGGGGTTTGTTATGCAAGATTAATTACACTTTCTATTTTTTTACCAATCCAAGACCATTCTAAGATGGTTCTTTGTCATGGTAGAACATTGCAATCCTCCCACTAGTCTGTATCATACTGTATTATGGACCCATCATATAAAAACAAATTACATGGAATTTCTTATTTAGACATATTAATAGTAAAGTCTGGGTGTCACAGAGAGGCTACTCCCTTAGACATGACTTCAGCACAGAGGTTAAGTTTGCATTTATCATTCTGATGAAAGACTAGACTTAATTTTTTTGAGCCTTAAGAAATTTTAACACGGCAATGTAGATGGGAAAGGGTTAAGAGGACAGTTGATATACAACCCTTCTGCTCCTGAAAATTTAATCACTGTAAAAGAATTAGGTGAGGCTAGAAGAACTCGTTTGGCTGCAAAGTGTCATCAACACAGCCTGACTTCTTACTTTCTATGCAGGACCCAGACAAGCAGAGGTAGATGAAATATTTCATTAGAACAGGAATGTACACAATTATGCAACAACTTTTGCCAGTGACCTGACCTTTTCAGCTTAGTTTCTCTCTCCAACTCACAAAGTACTAGATATTTTCAACTTATACATTAATTTAGTCGTGCCATTGTATACTCACAGAGGGTCTTCTTGTCATTTACTTTGTCATTGACTAATTAATGTGGTGCAATAGTCTGTAACTATGGAGTGATTTGAGTGAAAAAGGGAACAAAAAAACTGACAACTTTGAAACTGGTCACAGTTTATTATGAACAGAAGAGTTGAACTTATAGTAATTTCTTTTCCTTTTTACTAAGAAAACCAAATCAAATCAAACAGCAAACTAACAAACAAAATCAAACAACCAGTGCAGGAAAAAAAAACACAAAAAAATGAAGTGTGAACTGTAACAATAATTATAGATTAAACCATATGTAAATTGGCACTTGTTTTTTCTCCCCGTTTCATCATTCACTGATTTATTTCATAACATTTTGTACAACACATCTGTTTAATGGTTTTTTGTTGTTTAAGCAACACAGATTCAGCCCCTGAGTCCCACACTGGTTGCAGGTGCCTCACACAGACTTGTCTTTCTGTCATAATATTTAGAGTTTCTGACATGATAACCCCTCCAACAAGGTTTCAGTCAACTTTAGCTAGATTCATATCCCACAGGTAATACAAAGAATGCTACAGAAGCAATTATGAGATTACTGATAAAGGACTATGTATGTCTTGGAAAGAAACATCAACTCCCTCATCTGCATGAGAAGCTCCAAAAGACAAACTTGCTCATGATGCCACAGTTATGTCCTGGAAGAACTGATTTAAAGCACATTAAATGCTTTAAAATAACATTCAAAAGCTTTTGCCAGGGTGGGAAAAGAATATACCTCGCTCTCTGTAGGGTCTAGCTCCCTGTAATTTAGAGAAGAAAAGACAACCTACCTTGAGAACTAAAACTATGGAGGTCTTGCTTCTCATTCACTGCCTTTTGGGACATATATAATTCTGCAACAAATTCATCAGGAATCTCCCTATTTTCACAGAGTTGTAGAAGTGGCTTAAATGTGTAATTCCAGCACAGTAGACAAATTGTCAGAAACAGAAGGAATATTAACTGTGCTGGTATTTGCAAAGATGCACTGGGTATTTTCATATTACATATTGTCTGGTTCTGCACAAATCTTGCTATCATCTGCATTCCTACACAGTATGGTTCTTTGTTCCAACAACTTCTGTTTACATTGTCATTTAATCAACTACTCTATTACCTTTATTGCTGCTTAGTGACTGTCTTTCTAACGCTTAATGCTTGCCCAAAATTGTATTATTTCTTCACTGTGAAACCTCTGATGCCAAGTCCAATATGCTGTATGGCTCAGCCTTTGCTTTGCCTCCTTGTTCTGTCTCTCTCTTTTTACTCCTGTAAACAAAAGCAGCTGTCCTAAGACTGCACTAAATTAACCTGATATCTTCCTGAAAGGACTCAAAGCATCATCCAGCCCAGGCTCTGCTGAACTGGCAATAAGTCTTCAGGAAAGACTCTTTGCAGACAAGTCCTTTCCAATTCAAAGTAAAAGAGGCAAATTTTTTCAGGTTGAAGTAGCTCATTTTGCATAATGGGAAAAGGTCATGTGGAGGTCTTTTGGGTGTTCAGAACTAAACATGTTTTGTTCACACAGCTTGCTGGTTTGGGCTGAGACAGAGTTAACTTTCTCCACAGTATCTGGTTTTGTTGTTTATCGAACTGTTTTTATCATGACCCATGAGTTTTTGGACTTTTACTCTCCTAATTCTCTCCCCCATCCCACCAGAGAGAGGGAGTGTGTGGTTTTGTGATGCTCACTTCATACCTGGCCTTAGGCCATGATGTGTGTTTAAGTAATTTCAGGAGGTTACAAGTCTGTCTCCAATCATACATGCACTAATCAAGCAGAAGCAGTTCAGTTAATTATCTGTCAAGACTTCGCCATACAAAAATGTAGAGGAGAACACATATTTGTGAATTTTAGCTGTAGTTGCAATTTATAGTTCCCTTTGGGAGGCTCATGAGGACCTGAATTGACAGATTTCTAGTAGTAGCTCTGAAGCCTCCAAACTGAGGCTCAAGTGCTATTTACTATTTCTACCATAGCAAGGCCTGGCAAGTGCCAAGTATTGATATTTCAAATATCAATTGTGCTGTCCACAAAGCTCCCTAAACAGATAGCTCTTCTGCTGTAATTACTGAGTGGTGTTTCCTCCAACAACCTTCTGATCTCATGGACAAGAAATTGAAGTCATGACTACACACCACTGCTGTGGAAGAGGAAATTTGACAGAATCACTCTCAGAAATGGGTCATGGGAAAGAATCTTTCAAAGTATTTTGGAAAAACTGGAACTGTGACATAACATATAGCATTTCATTTAATTTGGTGTGGTTGATGTTTAAGGTAAGAAGTGTGTGTGCCTGTGAGAGAGAAAAAAAATCGTTTTGTTTTAGTGAGATGAACTTTTGCAGAGTGCACACAGAACTGCTGTGCTTTGTGTATTTAACTTGTTGGGCAGCCAGCAGGGAAGCCAATGTGTATTTTCTTTCTTTATTGTTTTGTACAGTGTCGTGCCAGGAGTGATTCTGGAGGCTGACTGAGCCTGAAGGTGCCACAAACACAAAACTATGGAATTGTCAAGGTTAGAAATGACCCCCAAGATCATCAAGCCCAACCATTAACCCTGCAGCACCATGTTCATCAGTAAACCTTGTCCCCAGGCGCCACTTCCACACATTTTTTACCAATTTCCAGCCCATTCCAGTGCCTGACCACCATTTCAGTAAACACATTTTTCCTAATATCCAACCTAAACCTTCCCTGGTGCAACTTCAGGCCATTTCCTCTCATCCATCACTTGTTGCCTGGGAGAAGAGACCAACCCCCACCTGGCTACAATCTGCTTCCAAGTAGTTGTAGAGAGCCAAAGTTACCCCTTGATTCTTCTTTTCTTCATGCTAAATAATGGTGGAAAATAGGAAAAAGGGCTCAAGGGTAGCTAGACATGATGCTGCCTTTTTGCACTGCCTGGGACAGGGTAAAAAGATGCAATACCTTTCTTTTTCCTGCTTGTCAGAAGATATTTTGCTCTTGCTAGATATACCTTCAGAAACCTCAGGAATTATTTTTCTTAAGTGGGATATTGACTTTGGAAAGAACCAAGTGGGAGTATCCATTAAAAAGTCTTTGCAATTTAGAGCTATATTTATATTTCTAATTGTGCTAAATACTTAACCAATAAAATAATTATGAAAATACAGCATGCTCAAACACACTCTTGAATCAAATTGCATAAGTAAATACACATTCATTATTACTTAATTTTGTTGCTTTTCTAACCAAACTGATCAGATAGCTTACAAGGACAAGACAAATAGAAAGCAGAGCCATATGGTGTAGATTTGATGATTTGTCTTACCCAAAACCCATTTTGAATTCAAACTTATGTGAATAATTTCTTAAATACTCTAAAGCACTTAAAAGTTAACAGTGAAAAAAACCAAAACATAACAAAAAACCAACAAAATCAAAGTAGAAATTTCAACGGACCAAAAATTTCCCATGCAGGTCCCACCTAAAATGTTTACTTGCAATGTAGAACAGAGATGACATTTCTAGCATGTAGTGCAATTCTCAGTGAAAATATTTAATAAAGACAATTTATTGTTTTAAATGTGATGCTTTTTAACAGATACAACTTTTCTGACCATGTCTAAATGACTTTTCTGACTATGTCATTTCATCTGACACACTTATAAAAAGGAGACCTCACCCAAACAACACACTAATCAGTGCAATATGCTAATTAAATGTTAATTGAAACAGTCGTTCTGAGTCATCTTTAGAATGTTAATAGCAATGGCTTTTCTTTTCTTTCTTTTTTGACTATTTTCTTCACAGAAAAAAAAAGAAAATAAAAGAAATTAAAAAAAAAAAAGTCCTTCAAGGCCAATATACAATTCTGGGAGTTCTAGAGTTCTGTATTCTGCCATCATTTTCCTGGTGCATCAGTGAACAATTCTGCTGACACAGAAGCTACAGGGAGTGAAATGGAAGAGTAAACAAGATATGTCTGTGAAATTTCTTGAATATGACAGTGACAAGTCCTGCTGAAATAATTGTGAGCTATTCTATAGGATCTCCTCATTGCAGCAAACCACTTTGAATGCAGAAAGAACAGAAAAATCCAGGAAAAATCTCTTTGCTGGTAGGAAAAAATGTCCTCACAGTAATTCTATATCTTGGAGAAAGAAACAGCTCTCCACTCTTTCTTGTGTGCACACCCTCCACATGCAGGTTTTTATTAACTCTGGTCTGATCTGATGCTGATTTACCACAGAGACTTCAATAAGGGTTTGATGACCCCAGTTTACAGTAAATTGCATCTTCATTTGGGTGACAGCTTATATTTGGGTGAAACCTTATACAGCTGACATTTTAAAATAGACTTTTAGGCTTTTAAAGGGAGATTTACTCATCCTAGTCCCATAATTTTGAAAATGGGCCGATGTAACTTAAAACTTTATAGTACTCTAACTTTTAGCAAAAGCCTCTGTTTTAGTTGTTGGTCATCAGGGTAGGAGTCTAAATGTTTTTTGGCCTCATATTCTTGATTTTCCATCCTTAAACAGTGCTGGCCCATTCTGACAGAAACAAATTGTCAGAAACTGGCTTTGAATATATAAGTGTGTGAAAATTAGTACTGAGGGTTTGGTCTACAGAGCAGGGCAAGAGAAATAACACTGTTCTTAGCTGA
This sequence comes from Campylorhamphus procurvoides, assembly GCA_013396655.1. Classification (NCBI taxonomy): domain Eukaryota; kingdom Metazoa; phylum Chordata; class Aves; order Passeriformes; family Dendrocolaptidae; genus Campylorhamphus; species Campylorhamphus procurvoides. The sequence goes on along the minus strand of WBMV01000666.1, from coordinate 73,124 downwards.
CACTTCATTATTTTGGCATGTTTAATAAGATGTGACAGCTCTTGACAGCTAAGTGGAAACCTCTCTTTAAAAAGAAAGAAGAAAGAGGCAGGGAAAGAAAGAAAGAAAGAAAGAAAGAAAGAAAGAAAGAAAGAAAGAAAGAAAGAAAGAAAGAAAGAAAGAGAAAGAAAGATAAAGGAAAATAACGTCTGCATGTTTCTGTGAATGAAATTTAAGCTGATACTGAGTTCTAGTGTACTTGTGATGTTTGCTTTGGCTACTATTATAGAAAATATTTCAGTGGTGAAATCAAAGGTCAAATGCAACCGGCAGGAAGTTATAAAGGTGAATTGCATAAGATGTTTCTGAATAACAGGAGTTTACAACTCCACTATTGTTTCTGTTCAGAGTGCTTGGATGTGTTGCACAGTAGTGGTATATAAAATGCAAATTTTAGAGCTTAGTGTGATAAATTTTTCAGATTGAGATGGCGCACATTTACAGGAGTTAAGTTCTATTTCGAGGTATAAATGATGGCATTTCCTTTTGAGTTCCTCCTGTTAAAGCAGTTTGGGAAACAACTAAAGGAAATTGCATATTGCTCTTACACCTTGTTGGAAGTGTAGAAAGAAATAGCAAAGCACATTTATTAATGCTCATACATCTCTGCAGTTTACACAGTGAATATTTGTAGTATTCTGTCCAGAGTTCAGTAACCACCAATTTAACTAAGGAATTGTTGAAATATGAAAAGTGCTTTGAATATATTCTGAATTTTTGCCTTTTTTACATAATGTCAGTACAGGTAGGAGGATTTTCTTTCAACAAGGGCAACCCCTATAGAGAGCACCACTTGATATTTTATATATAACCTCGTTAAGGTTTTCCAAATTGAATGCATTCCACATAGTTCTGTTGAACACTTATTTATGGAGGTGACTAAGCTATTTGATGAGCCAGGGTAACTCAAAAAGCCACCTCTGTGAGTTTCTCTCTCAGTGTGTGAGATGTATTACGCTTGCTTGACAAGGTAATTAAAAAATAAAAGCAGAGATGCAGAAGCCACACTGTTAAGAGGAATGCCTTTCAGTGCTGTGAAATACCAAATTGCACATTGTGGGGTGTATCACAGTTATTCAACAGCTGAGATGAGTAAGGGAAGATTTTCCACTGAAATTGGTAGAAGGAATTCTAGTAAGCAGATTCATCTCATTTCCTAGTCATCTGTAAACATAAATAAATAAATGGATGATCACTTACTACTACTCACTATGAAAGGTAAGGAAGTCATGTTAACTGTCTAATAATGTTTAGCATTTCGTTTAGGTCTGACCTATCATAGGCAGCTCTTCTCTATTGTATTAAACACCTTTTGAACTCAAAGATTTTGCAGCTCTTCCATCACAAGAGGGAGGTAGTTCTTCTTGACAGATCACCATGAAGAAGTATTGAGATTAATTAGATGTAACTATGCAGATATCGCATTTCCTATGGCATTTTTCTTCCAAATACAAGGCCCACAGGGTTTTCTACTTTGCCCTGAGACTAATATGGACTTGGTGAATATTTCATAGCCATTTTCTAATGAACAAGCCCAGCAAAACTCAAAAAGAGTCCATCCAAAAGCAATTGTAAATAGCTTAATAAAAGCTGTCAGGAGGCGGCTGTCTCACAAATGTTAGCTAAGTGCATCATAATTTTAAATATCCCTTGATGCATTCCACTATATAAATTTCACATGGTCTGAATGGAGCTGGGATTCCCGTCAGTTCCAGTGAGGATATTGGCACAGCTACACTGGCAGGAGTTCACCAGAGCTCAGGAAGGGTTTGGACAATCCCAGGCACATGGTGGGATTCTTGGAACTGTCCTTGCAGGGACAGGAGTTGGGCTTTGATGATCCCTGTGGGTCCCTTATAGGGTATTCTATGGTTCTGTGACTGTATGGAGACTGACTGCTGAAAGAAGGCCCATAACACCAGGCCTTTTGTAATTAACAACACATAAAATAAAATAATCCTCGAGACTCAGGGTTTGGGTTTTTTCCCAGCTTTCATGTTCTGTGTGTGAAACTCATTGTGATAAATTTGCTCTGCTTTGTCAACAGTCCCTAAATAGGAGTTGGTTAATGAGTATTTACCATAAAGCACTTTGCTTACGCACCAAAGTGGAGCATATGAAAATATAATTTAACTAACCAAACAAAACTGGTGTTTACCATACTATATGTTTGGCATACAGGTAATATCTGAAATGGTTTTATTGTGCATTATAATTATATGCTCTTGTTCTTTATTGTGTTCCATTCCATTATTAACCAACAACTGACTTTCAGTTTTATATAAAATAATACCTCACATTTTAATGTGAGGCTGCGAAACTGCACATTTTCTTCATCTAGCTCTGGAGGCAGTGTCAGGGAGAACATCTTTCAAGCAGTTCATTAAAGAGTGTGTGCTTATTACTAATTCTAATTTGGGCCACAGTGACAGAGAATTAGTTTTCTCCAGCACCTGGCAACATAATGTTTAGAACTTCTAAGTAAATTCCTCCTAAGTTTGCAGGAAGAGTAATTTTTAATACTGTTTACCATATAGCAGTGATAATTATATTGCTGTGATTCAGTTCATCCATCATCTGGACGTTCTGCAGTTAAATCTCTTTCAACCCATGTAAACTACCACCAACTTTGTGTTTGTTTTGTTGTTTCTTTTCTAATTATTATTTGATAAGTTTCTCGAATGCATTACAAGATCCAAACAGAATTACTTCTTCTGCAGACCTTTTCATATCAGGAATCTCATTTGTTCTTACCTACTAACCCTGCCTCTTTGGTGCTAGGTTGTTTACAGAGCAGCTCTCAGATAGAGGTTCCCAAACTTGACAGCATCAAGAATATTTCATGTTTCTGGGAATGGAATAGCAGCTCTTTTTCTTAAAAAAAAAATAACATCCACCCCATTCTTAGGGTGATTTCAGGAGATTTTGCTTCTTTGGGCATCTATTTCTGTAAGATATTCTACGAAAAAATATGCACAATATTTGAGCTTGTTTTGAAGCCTTTTAATAGAAAAGGATGATTTTGAATGATTTAGAATTTCAAAGGCTGTAATTTAAAATGGATGATGGCAGCTGCATAAAACCCTTGGTGTTTGGTAAGAGAAAGCAGAAATCATAATTCTCACAGAGGTCTTGGCCTGCATAGAGTTATCACTTTGTGCTTTGCTTGCCTCGTATCAGTGGGTCTGTTTGCAGTGAAAAAAAAAGATAAGGAATTGCCAACCATGCAGGTCTGGGGCCTGAATCACCCCAAGTATAATACAAAACAATTCAGGACAGAACCAGCCAGAGAACTCAGGGGCAGGGTAGGAAAAAGCTGTGTAAATACAGGCCTGGGATAGGAGCCTCCAAATGAAAATACAGAAGAAAATTAAATATACATAGTCTACATGGAATTGAAGGAAACAGAAGCCAAACTCCCCTGCACCCTCAGAAAGCCCCAAATAACCAAACAACAAACCAAAAAAAAAAAAGAAAAACACCCAAAACCCATTAAAATGGTCCAAAGAAGAAAGTCTGGGAATTTGAATTTGATGAGCAAAATGAGACATGTCCAGTCCTTGACTGGAATTCAGCATTCCTCTCCGGGTGTAATGTTTTCTGATATTACTGCCTGAGGGTCTCTTACATGCAGTTTTTAAACCAGCCAAGAATTCTAGCATACTACCATAGTAAATTCAAATTTAACTGACAGCTAAGAATCACCTGATTGTGCATTTCTGCCCTTTAATTAAAATTTGAAAGTCTAAGCTGTTGATCTGGGGGGTTTCTATGTTGTTTTTCATACTATATCTAGTTCTATTGATAGCTCATACAGTTTTCCCCTGTGAAATTCCTCTTCCAGTCAGGTGAAGAATACAGGATTTCCCATTTTCCACTAATGGATTTCCTGATTATCTGGTGATTCCAGATGTACAAGCAAGAGCAGAAATTGGGAGTGGTTTATTTTGGGCATTAAGGCAGTCTGCCTTTCCAAATTTAGGCTGGAATTTTTTGGCATCTGTTCTGCTTTGATTATAGCTGGGGCATTAGTGGCACAGGTCATTAATTATTCCTAAAAATGTGCATCACAACAGTGACAGATCCAGTGAGAGATGGATTTTATTAAATTTTGCAGAACTTGATTCTGATTTGTGATGATGGCTTCAATATTTCTTTTTCCTCATTCATGAGTAAAAGTCTTGGTGAGCTGACTGTTCATTGGAGCAAACATGAAATAGAGCACAGCAGTGCAGAGATTCTATGCATGCCCATGTTAAAAATGTAGAATTTGATGCCATCTGTGTGCAGTCCTGTCACTGGGGATGTGTAGCTCAGTATATTTCCAAATAGCAGGAATCATTCACTTCTACATTTACCAACCTATAGTGTTCTGATGAAATCACACTGCTGTAGTGTTAGCATTATGGACTTTTTTCCTAGGAAAATACATGTTGCTGTGGGTTGCTAAGGCCACCACGTGCTTGTGGAATGCATTTTTGGTTGATGCACACTTCTAGACAATGTTATATACACACCAAAAGTTCATTTAGAAAGATTTGTGTTGTTAAAATTCAGTACTTTCACATAAATTTCATAGTTCAGAAGATGGTTTTGTATGATTTAAAGCCATCAGAATGTCTTCCTACATGAAAAAAGCACCTTTCTGGCAAAAGGTGAGTTGCCACTGAGAACTGCCCAAGTCCTTCTTCCTGGAAGTCTTGCTAATAATTCTCAGAAGGAACAAAGGACTATGGAATAAAAATTAATGGTGTTAGTCTCATTAATATAGCAGGACAATTGTGAGATGTAAGAACAACATTTAATAGCATTGCTCATTAAATTTATAAGGCAGGACTTGAAAGCATGCCAAATTTTTCCAAGACTTCATCTCTGAAGCCGTGTTGTATCTCACTGGATGCCCTACACACATGTGTGTGTGCTTTTATTTCTTATTACTTTAGTGATTGTTTTGTGTCTTCTTCAATCTTTTTCTTTAAAAATGCAACGTGGGGGAAAAAAAAAAAGTGATAATGTAGTACCACTGACAACTAAGCAGGAAACTGACCTGGCCATTCTGTAGCCAAAGCTAAAGACTCTGTGATGGAAAGCAAACCCCTAGAGGTCAGTATAATCATAAACATCAACAGAGAAATCTAAATTTAAGTAGCATGAAAAATAAGCCAAACCAACCACAGAAAGGAGCTTATGCTGAGGTTTTGACCTCTCCAAGCCCCTCCAAAGCCGTGTTGAATGTCACTGGTGTTTGTTGGCAGTACAAGCCATCCTTGTAACATCAAAGTACAAGGTCAAAAGCTTACCAAAGTAGCTCTGGGAGGGAATTGGCCATTCCAGTTGGGCTGGCTGGTGCAGTGAGCAATGAGGAGCCCTTGTAAGGTGAGGGGGATGGCATGGAGGTGAAAGCAAGCTGGCTGTGGAGAAGGAAACTAGCAGGGAAATGGGCTAAAAAGAAACTGTGCTTGTCACAGTGGCTTGGGCAAAATGACAAAGTTTGCTAAACATAATGGACCTGCTATCCAAATAAAACTGATGAAGCCTTTATGTTAGTGACAGCTACAGAACAGACACTGTGTTTTGTCTGTGTATTGCAAACACTGTCTCAGAAGTGTTCTCATACATTAAATGGAAACAGATTGCTTGGAAACTGGTTCTGAAAAAGTAGAGCAAAATACATTCCTAATACTCACAACAAATGCTATAGCAAGGGTAAAGTGAGCAGTAGATGACCCATCTAGAATAAAACCCACATAAATTTCATAGTATAAACTGAATGGTTTAGAGTCTTTCAATTTAATTTATAAACATTCTATACTACCTGTGGTTGGGAGGCAGTTTATGATAGGGCTGTGCTCTCATCTTGCACGTATTGATGGGACAAAACCTGCTGATACCTCCGTTCAGTAATTGTATTAAAACCCAGGTTAATTCACTACCAACCAATTCACTATGACATGAAACAGCAGCCACTTTGCAAATGTCACAGGGGCTGTATCTAATTATGCAGCAGATTAATTGGGCTTCTGGCTTTTGCATGGTTCTCTGAGGTGCCACGACACAGAACCCTGGGGGATGTGCATAATTTGAGAGCCAGGAGAACAAACCATGTGCCATAAAGGTGCTGGGACTTCACTGTTCTCATGTTCATCCTTTGCAGACTATGTAAAATCCATATAGAGTAGATTTTCCAGAATATGATTAAAGCATTTAATAGGTGTGTCCTTTATGAACGATGTGTAAAGCTAATTTTTTTTGTGTGGTGTTGACAAGTGATGCAGTACACAGACACTTAGGGCTTGTTTCAATTGCCTCAGCAAAACTCTCTCCTGTCATTTCAGACACTGGGGAATTTGCATAGGCCTGCCAGACATGATACCTCAAGAAAATAAGGCAGACTTATGCCTTTCTGGATTTGCATAAGAATGCCGTGTGAGACATCCTGGGGTATCTCAAATGTTACTAAATGCATGTGTTTAGGCAACTCATTCAAACTTTCTCTGTTCATGTATTCACTTAACACTGATGCTCACTGGCAGCATATGAAATAACTCATTTTTGTCCCTTTTGTTGGTATGGACTTATCTCATTACCTTGTTACAGTAGTTCTTTGTGTTAACTTCATTAAGTTTTCAACATTACTTTTGAAAACAATGAAAATTCCAAAACAAATTGTATAAGAGCTTAGGTAACAATGGCTTCAAAAGAGAGCATTAATCAAGACCTAGCCCCTGGTGCCTGAATAACTTTCAAAAGGAAACAACAGTGTTTGTCTTACCTTTTTTTTCTCGGTTCAGACTGTCCAAACTGAACTTAAGCCTGGGGCAAAATTTAAAAAAAAAAGAAAAGAAAGAAAGAAAAAGTTGAAACTGAGTTAAAATAGAGAAAAAGAAAAATAATATATATAGATAATACAATATCAATCAAAAGACCCACACCAGGCCATGTTTAGCTTTACAGTGTTGTAACAACATTGGCTTCTAGAGGATTGTGTTGATGCAATTGAGAGCAGAACTGGTTCACTGCATGATACTGGAAAAGCCACTGAATTTATTTCAGGAATAGTTCTAAAATATAAAATTTTAAAATAACCTAGTGTCCATTGTTGAAAATACATTGTTGGCAATATACTGGAAAGGAAACATTTTGCATTTAGAAAGACATTGTCCTCTTTCCCCTTTTTGTGACTGAAATTAAGTAGTGTTGTTTTTATGATGTAACACCTGTTTCAAAAGCAACTCAGTATGATGTCACTAAGAAATGATCAAGTGAACTATGGAATAAACAGCTAGGAAAAAAAAAGAATAAAAACTGATTAGCCTGAAATATTGTTTAGTATGGATATTTTTGGAGATCACGTCAGTGAGACTGAAAAAGTATTGCTGATTAAATTAACTTACTATCTTCATTTTTTACTATGTTTGTTCTGAGGATTAATGAAACCATTTAATTGAAAACGTTGCATATTGTCCTCTCCTACACCAAGAGTTACAGGTGTCAGCAGGATTTATGTATGTTCATATGGCAAAAAACAATGTGCTGTAGCAGTATGCCATGCAGAATAACTTAAGAGTGGAATAATTCACCTTTTTTGACAGCAAGGCCCTTTATATATACAGACATTTATACAGGGAAACACTGATTATTTTAGATCCTCTAACTGGACTGCCTGGTAAAATGGAATGAAACAAAGACATTAATAAAAATTTTTAATTCTTTATTCAGTATTTATCAAAGACTCCAGAAAATCTTTTTTCATGTCTGCCTGTAAATTGGTGCTACACATTATTAGCTATTAGAGTACTCTGGAAATAAATACATACAAAATAAATATATTTATAATATTTTAACTATGTAATACATATTTTTAAGTCTTGAATTTGTCACTTATGGTTATAAACCATAGAGAGAGTTCTTTCCCTACCAGAAACACAAACACATATTTTTTTCTGGGAGTACCTTTATATTGATTCTGCCTTCTTTATTTTTCTGAATAATTGTTACTGTATATAATGATTTATATATAGATACAAAATTATTATTGCCCCATTCTATTAGGAGGGAATTTAAAGCAAAGCATAGAAATACAATGGCTACAGAAAGCAATTCCAGTGACCTGCAAAATACAATTTGTCCACAGGAAAAAGTCAACCTGCTCCTGATATGTCAACACAAGAAACTGTGTCCCAGGCAGCAGAGTCTGTATCAGTCTTTTTTGGGTCCTGACTTTTCCCAGGTGATCTGCAATTCCCATCTTCTGGCAAGTTTCTGTTCCCAGCATGTGGTTCTTGTGGAAAACCCCTGTCTCACGTGTGTGTCTCCCATGTACTTTGCCATTATTGTTATTATTATTGTTGTTGTTATTATTGTTATTATTATGTCACAAGGAGCTTTGCCCTCAAGAGAGGCAAACTGATTGAAAACAGATCAGCTGAAGACAGATGGATGAAAACTGGTCTTGCTGTTTGCCCCCGTGAAGGTCAGTGACAGTCACAGTGCCTGGGGGAGCAGATTCCCATTGGGAATGGTGACATTTCTTCTGCACTCTCCATTCCCACAGCCCATGGAGCTGATTCAAAGCCCCGTGGAGTCAATGGGAATATCACAGTTATCTCTGCTGTCTTAGGTCGAGTGCTCCACACCTGAAAAGAAACCCCTTTGTGGCTGGTACAGGTTTATTTTGCTATAGAGTGCTTGTGTCTCTCATGACCAGGGAGAGTGGCTGTATTGATTCATGTGGCATGATCCAGCAAACATGTGACAGTGGCCATGTGCCAGCAGGATTTCAGGAGCACCTGCTGCTCCTGCCACTTCTCCTGAGCCTGTGACCTCAGCTGTGATGAGGAGACAGCTGAGAGCCTTCTGCTCTGTTTATCTGTACCATTTCTGCTGCCCGCATCCCAGCTTGTTCTTAGTTCAATAAGGTAAAAACTGTGATGCCTTTGCCATATAGAACCCATATCGATTTTGGTTTCCCTGTAATTTTGGTAGTGCTGCTCTAGCATCACTGCATTAGGCAGATTGGGTAGACTAGGGGATTTTTCCCTATTTGTCTGTATCTACACTGTGGAAGGCTGGCAAATCTGACAGGAACAGTCAAATCTGACAGGATCCATGGCACTTTTCTCCCTCATCTCAGCACTGATGAGGCTGCTGGGACAGAAACAGGAGAATTCCAGAAGTTCCCTACTGAGGATTTGTTACGTCCTTTGACTATAGTCACCAGCACTGAATGGAGGGGAAAAAAAAGGAAAAATCAAGGCAGAAGAATTTGTTGATTACTCTAAAATACAGATGTGTTTGCACTGTCAGTTTGCTCAAACCACTTCTACTTCTTTAGGAAGCACAGATGGAATTCTCCCTTGAGCACAAATGAAACAATTGGTTCGAATAACATTTATTTAGTAATGCAGCTATTATAGTCATGCTGTTGTGAAAATACGAGGCAGAGCAAAATTTCAGAGTAAGGTAGTATCTTTTATGAGACCAGCAGTTAGGAAAAGCCATCAAACTTGTAGGCACATGAGCCTTCCTCCAGATTTGAAACTGCAGCCTTGAGTTCTCTCCTGTGTGCAGGATCCAAGAACTGTCCCTTAGCCACACTGAAGTAGACCTTGAATTTTAGAATGTTTATATTTCCCCTACCTCTTCTGTTTAATTTCCTTCAGTGACTGGTTCTGAAGGATTATATAGGTTTCATCTCTGAAAGGCAGATTTTATTTTGTTATATAATCAAAATAAAGCCCAGAAGCAGCACTGAAGATGTTCAGTCAATTTATCTTTTTGCCTGCCTTTTTTTCTGGAATTTCTATAGAGTTGAATGGTGTTAGGAGAGGCTTCCTCTTGGGTGCACTGTGTTAACTGTACAGGTTCAGGGAGAAAAAAGAAAGAAAGAAAGAGGGAAAGAGGGAAAGAAAGAGGGAAAGAGGGAAAGAAAGGAAAGAAAGAAAGGAGGAAAGAAGGAAAGAAAGAAAGAGAAAGAGAGAAAGAGAGAAAGAGAGAAAGGAAGAAAGAAAGGAAGAAAGAAAGGAAGAAAGAAAGAAAAAGAAAGAAAGAAAGAAAGAAAGAAAGAAAGAAAGAAAGAAAGAAAGAAAGAAAGAAAGAAAGAAAGAAAGAAAGAAAGAAAGAAAGAAAGAAAGAAAGAAAGAAAGAAAGAAAGAAAGAAAGAAAGGAAAGAAAGAAAAGATGAATGCATGATCCATAGGATTCTTGAGTTTGTTGTTCCTGAGATTCCCTCAGAGTAGAAGTGATGTTATCATTCTGTTTTCCTGTTTCCCCACTTTCTTTTTGCTTTTGCCTTTTCTTTTCTTTTTATTTTCCCTTCCCCCTCTCCTATTTTTTTAATAGAAACTGAATTACTTATTTCCACCCCCTCCACCCATTTTTGTAGGAACTCTCTCAGAGGAATCCCATGGGTTGTATAAAACCCCATCTGCCCCAGCTGTGATAACCTTCCAGCAGACACTCACAAGCACAGAACAAGAGTTAGGGATAGGACCTTCGGGAATGCATTTGAAATCCTGCCAGTTTATCCAGTTGCCTCCCACTGCTGAATTAAGCTCCAATCCTGCCAGTCATGGAGACGGATGGCAGGGCAGGGCAGCAAAATGGGATCCAGAAAAGAAGGGTTACCACAGTAAGGAACTGATGAATCTACATTAAGGTATTTGATTTGCACAGGACAGCAATTCTTTTTGCTTACCTTATAGGGGTGATTTTACATAGGAACAGAGGGACTAACAAAATATTTTGAGTCGTCTCATCTAATTCTCAAAAACTATAATTGTCAAGTCCTGAAGAAAGGTTAAAGCACTGAACTTCAAGGTTTGGGTGTTGGTTTTCCACCAGATAGTGGGATGAATAGAAGGGAAGAGAAGTCTTTTCAAGACCTGGAAAGACAGTTCTTAATGTTCAGGACAGAAACCACAAACTTCTCCCTCCCTCCAAACATTTATTTTTCTTGAAAAACAAACAAACAAAAAAATACACCCCACAAAATAAAAACAAAAAAAACACAAACCAAACAAAATCCAGAAACCAACTGGCTTCATATTTACTAGTGCAATAACATTTCAAAAATTCAAAGTGTCCTTGTGCCCATTACTCCCGGGCCTGGGGTTTTAAATTATTCCTTTTCAAGGACTCCAACATTATCATGAAAGTCTTTGCTATCTCTGTTCCCTGTTGCTGAAAAGAAACTATGATGTAACTGCTTCATATTAAGTCTGAACTCCATCATTTGGGTAGGAAGTGCAGGGTTTAGAGCCTTAGTTGACAGATATTAAAAGATTTGAGAGCTGATTTAGAAACTCAAGTAAGATAGAAGCTTGTAGGATTTTCAGAATTTCCTAAGTTCATTAGAAGCAGGAAAGAAATTTTTTATGTCTGTTCCCTTTTTTTCCAAAGATAATAGGTTACCTCTCTTCCTTGAGCTTTAAATTAGCTGTGTCTTTTGCACTAGATCTTGTTCATGTTGCCTTTCATTTCAAAAGACCTGCTATTCCTTTTTAAATTCAATTCAAATCTTGATCTGAATAGACTTAAAGAATTGCATACCCAAGTTTCAATATCTCAGCACTGAAACAGATAATGAAATAAATGTGAATTGCATATTTTTATTTTTTTTTCCCCAATATAACAGGCATCTTACTGAAGGAGCCTCAATACAGCCTCCTCTTTTGGTAGGGTAATGGCCCGAAAAGAATTACAGCATCACTACATAAGCAGTGTCACTTTTAAAACTTATATTTGTGGATAGCTATTAAACAGCATCAATTCAGAAACCCTACATCCCAAGTCCTGTACCTACTACACGATCTAGGACCAGCTTAGAGGAATCTGTGAAGGGCAGGTACTAAAGGAGATGTGCTAATATTACCAACATTGTAAGTTTTCATATTCATATCTGACAATCAGCACTTATTTTGAACTGGTGAAAGTTAGCCCTGATTAGCTGAGCCAGTCACCAATTCTGGGGCATTGGCCACTGTGAGAAAGGATTAAATGTGTTTTCCTGCCTGACACAGACTGATGATGCCTCACCCCATCCAAATACAAGACAGAGATAAATGAAGAGGTGAGAAGAAGAAACTTGGAGGGATTTAAGCAGGCCTGAGGGAAGAGGCCTATGAGCATTTATGTCTGACAAGTATTAATTGATTTTTGAACAAAGAGAAGCTCAGCAAAGGGCAAAGTGTTGACAGTCACTATAGATGTGACATATGAAGACGTGTACCTATTTTCAATTTATTTTAGTGGTATTTAAACTTATTTTAGTGGCATTAAAGCAGGCACTTAAATGTTTTCTTTACTACTGGTAATTTTCTAAGGCAGAGTCTTTGGTTCCTGTATTTTAGGTTGGAAGGTACCTCAAAGACCTTCTTCCAAACCCTGCCATGGGCAAGGACAGCTTCCACTAGACCAGGTTTTCCCCCTAAACACTCAGGCTAGGTGAGTCTGGCAAGGCTTAAAACTGCTGAATGTGATAAGGAAATACTGTTTGCTGCTGTGAAAATCAAGGGTTAATAAATTCTCTGAGACTTTCTGCCTTCTGGAGCTGCACAGTGAGCTTGAGGGTACTACAGGCACTGTAGGTACCTGAGGTGTCCAGACCCAGACTGAACTCAGCAGTCTCAGCAGCAAGAATACTCAGGGTAAAAGTTCTCAAAACAGCAGAAATTTAGCTAATGACTGTTTGTCCAAACACTCCTGGGAACTGCTTTTTACATGGGAATGAAAAAATCAGATGGCAGCAGATGACAGCAAACAAACACAAGTGCTCCCAAAACTTCTGGGAATTAGATTTTTCCATATTATAGTTGAAAGTGTCCAAACAGCAGTACTGATGGTGCTAAAATGATGCTGGTGATAAAAGTGGTAAGGGATTGCTATTTTTCTCCTGCAGATTTTCAACTTACTAAATTATGTTTTTTAATTAAACATTTATGTAGAGTTTTTCAGGAGAACAGCATCAAAACAAAAGGTCTGCCCTGGTCAAAATAGCTAAGATAAATGTGGGTATTACAGGCAAATTCTCATGCTAATTACAGAAAAAGTTCAGGAAGAGCTCAATTGGAAAAGAAGATTGTGATTGTAGAATTTTTTTACCATCTGAGTCGTTGCAGATGAATGAGTAGGGACCGTGACTAATGACTTATCATTAAGGTCATTAAATAGCATGTGGTTGCTTTGGGAAGGGAGAAGAAGGCTGAAGAAAATAGTCTAACATCAGTAGTTAAAACTGGATTTAGAAAATTTAAGGAAAAACTTTCTATACATGAAAAATATTCTGTATTGTGGCAGCTTTTAACACATGAATCAGTGATTTCCTATTCTTATTTTTTGATAATTGAACAAAAAGGTGTTCTTATTTCGAAGAGTCAGGTCCTGAGGTTTTTATTCATTTATTCTGGAGAAATAAATATGCATTGTTGCCTTGGCCTGTTAAGAGTGAAAAATGGGGGAAGAGGAGAGGGGGAGATTTAAAAAAAATAACACCCTCCCCAAGCCCCAACAATTTATGTTCCACTTCCTCAAACACTGCTTGTGAAGTCCTCTTTTGTCTGTTTACATAGACACATCCTGTTAGACTCCAACCTCCTACACATGATGAGGAGTAAATTCACCCCCCAAATGTATGAAATTCTGTTCTCTCAAAACACTTGTCACATTTGGCCCTGAGAGCTGCAAATGCTGTGCCAAGTGCACGACACACGGTTAAACTATCAGGCCTCACAGCATGGCTTTTGTATACATGAAAACCCCTTTATCTTAGGAAGGAAAAGGTGATAAGATTAAATGTCCTTCACAGAGGTCTAGAAAAGGTGTCTTTTCTGTGCTCATGAAGTACTCCAGGGCTTGGCCCTTACAGCCTCAGGTGTTCAGACTGTAATCCTTTCTCCTTGCTTTAACCATTTGATGCTCTAGACAATAATTGAACAAAAGTACTTCAGTTATTGTATTTTTTGACAGTTATGCAATGAACCATCAGTTTCAGAGCTGGTTTAAGGACATCACCACTAGCACAGGTTGTTGGCTCATCAATGACAGGGTAGATACAAAATTGGATTTGTAGCACTCAATATTTTTTCCCTAAATTACAGAATAGCATGTTGTTGCAGAATTTTAGTGAAGTTACCTCAATATATATTCTTTCAAAAATTGTTGACTGTAGGAGGAAAAGAGTATTTATTTTGGAGTAAAACTGTGTAATTGTTCTTGTTCTTTTTTCAGCTGCCTGAAGTATATTGTGGTATAGTTGCTCTTGCCCCTGGAATGAGCTGCCTTGGACTGTAGATTGACATCTTAAAAGAAATGGAAACTATGCACAGAATTTTACATTAGGAGTGATTGTTCACATCAGTCAAACTGTTTCATTACAAATGAATGGGATCCCAAGAGATACTTTTAAGGGCTTATTCTTATTTCCAATTTGACAACCACTATATCATCACATATAAGGCTTATACATAGGTTTTATATAAATATATGCAGGTAAATTTACCTAAGCATACACAAAAAATATATGCACTGAAAATGGGAACAAGCTGTCCAGGGAAGTGGTTGAGCACCGTGCCTGGAAGAGTTCCAAAAATATGCAGATGTGGCACCTGGGGACATGACTTAGGTGGAAGTGCTGGGTTTGTGGTTGGACTCCATGAATGTAGAGGTCTTTTACAACCTAAACAATTCCATGATTCTGTGGAAAGCATGCACACACAAGTGTATAATTAAGATATTATATGTTGTATTTATATCATATATATAATATGCATATTTTAAAATTACACACACACACATATATATGTAATATTTTCAAATGCAAGGACCTAATCTGTCTTTATTTAAATAAATGTTTTATTCTTAGTAGAAAAGGTACTTTTTCTAGAGTGAAGAACGAAGAATTTCTGAGTTTCATGGATCATAAATATTTATTAAATGTGAATGGTAATAGCAAGATACAATGCTTACAGCATCCATAGTTGCAACATTCAAGGTGTTATTGAATCACTAAATGCATCAAATACAGGACCACCAATACAAACTGGATTTTTGAAGGGTGTCCATTTCAGAAATTCTTACGTAGTAAAATGGCTTTTGAATGGAACGGAAAGACTTTCTGTACTAGATAGTGCAAATCTGTGAAAATTACAGTTTCTTTGTCATTACTTCAGCTTTAGACCCAATGCTGACATTTGACTAAGATGCACTCTGCATGACAGTGCAGTCACAGTGACACCTGAGAAACTTCAACAAAACTGAAGAGCTCTCACCTCCTTGTATTTCACTGGCAGCGTTTTAGGAGTTGAACCCATCCATGAGCACAACTTCTCTCCATCCCAAGAAACTTCTGGCCTTTGTTTCTTTTGGAGAGTGATGTAACCACCTGAAAATTTTCCTATTCCAGGTTAACACAGGTTGTTATTCACTTTATTCACTTTGTCCTTTAAAAATAATGCCTTATTTGTAATGATGCTTTCAAATCTGCTTTGATCTACATTTATGTGATGAAGTATATATGTCTGTGAACAACCTTTCATTTAACTCCAAAATAATCTAGCACTAAGCAGTAGTTTACACGGGTTTCTTAGCAGAAATTGCAGATGACTTTGATCAATTCAAACTCTGTTAAATTCTACTCTGTTTATTAAACAGTATTTTTCCTCCTGTAGTGTATTGTTTCCTTCTTTCTTGGCACCAGGTGCAGTACATTAAGTATTTGTACATTCTATAAATACTAAAATACTGCTTGCCTTCCTCTATTATTATATTCTTCCCTAGCCAGTACAGCCTTATTTAAAGAGGCTTTACTTATCACAGCCTTCCTCTGCAGAATGGATTGACCACAGTGCTTCTTCATGTCATGTTAGTGCCATGTGAGACTAAATCATGATTGAACACTCTTGGTTTAACTCTTCAGTGGAATTCAAAGGGGTTTTGTTTTGGTTTTTAACAGTAGTGGGAAGACATCCCATTTATTCCTTGGTTCTGAAGGAATCAGAAAACATCTGAGCTATAGGGAGAATGCTATTAGATTTTATTTTAAAAATACATTAATAAATGCAGAAGACTACTAGGGATCAGTATATCATGCTATTAATCAAAGGTTTTCATCTGAAGGAGAGGAAATCCTTTAAAGGCTAAAATCGCTTAATAAGATGATGTTCCACCTTATTGAACATCACATTATTTGATAACTGTCTAATCAGAATATTTTACCTATTGAATATCACATTATTTGATAACTCTCTAATTAGAATATTTTCCCCTAGATCTGAGCGCACAGAAGACAGAACATGTATTTTGAGGAAATAGCTTCCCCCCTCTCCTCCTAACCCCTTGACACTGAACTTCTTGTGCTATGCTTCCAGTAAAAATAACACTATAAATTTTCCTAGCCAAAAGCCTAGAATAATACCCTTGTTTTCAGCACTGTAGCTTCATCTCTGTTGTGACTTTGAAAAATTACATTCTCATTTAATTGGACTGGTATTTGCAGATACTGTGTGCTTTTTAATGGTAATGTTCATTTTATTAAGACTGGATGAAAATCTTCTATAAATTTTCCACAGTTTCTCAGTGGAAAAAAAAAGATTTCTGATTTGTTTTTCAAAATTTCTGGGGCCTGTGAAAACATTCCAGGCTCAAACTGCAAAAGGTCATGTGGGGAAGGGCTGGGCAAGTGCCTGAGTTCCACCTTCAATAACCACATTGGTTTCCCTACAAACTGGGCTCCCCAGCCTGACTTCACTGACCATGACACCTTGAGACCCTCAGAGTCTTTTCCCCAAAACGGAAGACTGAGGTGAAGATTCCCAGGTGAAACCCAAGGTGCCTGTAGGGGAAAAGCTGGGAATGTTCAGCCTCTGAACTACAAATGCTGTGCAGCAGACCATAAGGTTTCCAAATTGAAAAATATTACTTCAGAGTTTTCCACCCCAAACTGGAGATTTCTACTGAGGAGGAATAGGGGAGCAGAGAGGCACAACCTGTCCTGCTCCCCTCCAAATCACCTCAAAGATAGTATTACCGTATTTTATACTCAGTAGTACTGCTAAGCAAGGGCAGTTTGGGGAGAATGACTGAAAGTTTCTTAATTTTGGTCCATCACCTCCAGAACAGTCTCCTAATGTATTTTAAAAATACATTAACATATGCAGAAGATTACTAGTGATCAGTATATAATGCTATTAATCAAAGGTTTTAATATGAAGGAGAGGAAATCCTTTAAAGGCTAAAATCACTTAATAAGATGATGCTTCTGTTAGTTGTAAGTGTAAACGTGAATCCCACATCTTTGAGAAAACATGCAAATCCCTGTTCCATTGTTTAGCCTATTTGAGAAGAGATATATTTACCTGTCCTCTCAAGGGCCAAACATGAGCAAAGGAAGGGTACTGGAGAGGTCACGAACAAACCTTTCATTCACAGACCAAGCCTTTGTGAGAAAGGTTAAAGAGAAATAATACAGACAGAAATCCCATGCCTGTTTTATCTGGAGACTTCTCAAAGCAGAACTCAGTAGTGAACGCTAACAGGTCATATCCTATGCTTCTGTGAGTAGGACTTAATCATGACAACACAGCAATATTAGATCTCTAATCTGTGTACACAGATGTGCCTGGCTGGAACACTCACGTGTGGTTTCTGCCCTTCTTGTGCCTCACGAGTCCATATGGGGGAAGAGACAGAAGCTTTGCCTTATGTTCCTTGAATTTTCTGCTTCAGGGACCTTCACAAGGACTTGGGGTCATTCAGCATCTGAGCTTGAGTAAAATTCTTGCTTGGCTATTCTGTGGCTGAGTAAAGGCAATGGTGTTTAGTGGGGCTGTGGATGGACTGGCCCCATGGCACTCAGGCATGACACAGCCTGCAGGGAGCTCTAAACATGCAAAAGAAAGCAGTTCTTGCCTGTGAGACCTGGTTGCCTCATGCTGCTCATTCTTGATTAGTTTTGCTCTGCTTTCACCATCACATGGATTTGTAATTCACATCAGCTGACTCAAGCAAACATTAAAGTCTATTCCCCACCACATACACCCCTGAGAAACTGGAATTAAAAAAAAAAAAGGGGGGGAGGGATCAGTTTTACTAGCAGGGATCTAGATTACATCTAGACGTTTGTGTTTAGAATGTTATTGCCTTATTCAGCATTTTAGAGGGTTTCATCACTGTTCCTTCCTGATGAGCCTGATATGATCAATTTCCAATGCACAGAGTAGTGATTCCATTGGGAAGTACCACTGCACAACAAATAATTAAAGTAAGGCTCATGTTTTACAAGTGCCCATTTGTAATTTCTTTTTTTTCTTTGTATTTGCAACTAGAAAGTTTACTCCCATCTCACGTGAGACAGAAGTTCCTGGTGAAGGACTACCTCTTATTCTGTGTGCAACAATTTTATCTGATCTTTTAACCCTATTGCTTTGTGAGCAATAGTGAGTAAAGTATCGCGTTTCTTTACTGCCCTGTCTGGACCACAGACAGTGATAATGATCTCTCCTTGTGAAGATATCTCTTGCAAGGCAGCTGCTCTCCTTCACTGTGAAATCTGCCATGCATTCCTCTCCAACTGCATCCACTGTGTGATTAATAGCATTTGGTGCCTGACCACAGAACCTACATCCTGGGCATAAACCCTCCTTACCATCTTTCTTCCACATATTTTGGAAAATAATAGCTAAAATAGCTTACAGTCTCTTGTGCCATTTACCCTAGATTCTGTTTATAAGATACCACTTCATTTCCTTTTACTTTTTAAAGAAAATTGTGCTTCCTTTTTCTGTTCTTTCTTTATACCTCTATACACTGCTGGATTTGGGGTCAGGAATTTGGCTTGGGACTCGCTTTCATTTCCAGCAAGGCTTTTATGTGCCTTAAATAATATGTTTGAATTTTTGTCATTACATATCCTTGTTTCACACCCCTCTTGATGGCTGTCAGACCAGGCAGTTTTCCTTTCTGGTGACTTTTCTCTCAACAAGATGAATACACAGTGGAAGTCTGGTGTAGACACTATCATACAGCAGCAGCCAATTGCTACTGTGGGGTTAAAACCTGCCCGTTTTCACTTTTCCTTTAGTGATTCCACTGAAGTCCCCATTTTCTGGGGTTAAATGCCAAATGGAAATGCAAACTTTCCACTGCTGCATGCTCACAGTTATGAAAGAGATGTTTAAAACATGCCCATGATTGTAGAAGCTGAGAAGTGTAAGGGTTACAATTTCTGTAGCCACTTTTTTTTTGGAGAACTCAGTATTTCTGAAGGTATCTGACAATGCTGTGTCCTTGCACAGGTTTCTGGAGGTTATTTAGCAATCCAGCACAGCAAATAGCTGTCTGTGGCACTGGTGCCTGAGGACCTCAAAGAAAAAAATATCAAGGTATGTAAATAAATCGCAGGAGCCAAAGGTCTACATTAAAAAAGCTGCACACTGATATTTCCCTTATGAGTGACAGGGCCCTTTCACACTTTACCCTCCTGAAGGCTTGGTTAAAAGAGTAGCTGGGGCCTCAGAAACTTCTGGTGCACTTTCCTTCCCTTTCCTTGTTCTTTATTAATGAAAATATTTAGACAAAAAGGGAACCTTGTTTCCTTGCAGTTCATCCGCCTCTCCTGTTTATTCTCTACCTGGTGTCACAGTCCTCCAAGTCCTGGCAGTGTAATAATTTCCATAGCAGTCCTGCTGTGATGTCACAAGCAGGGGGTTAGGATTTCAGATTTTTAATAAGTAGAAAAAGAGAGGCGAACACCTAAACAAAGACTCTGTCCTTAAATAAATATCCTCAATAGTGTATGATAAGGAAAGAAAAATAGGGGAAATGTCTAATAGCTACACAGAACTGTGTAAGAACAATTTAGCTTTCTCAAACTTTTCCACACACTCCCAGATGGACTTCAGGAATTCCATTGCCTTTTGTCTTTGTCCTCTCTTAGGAATATGGTTCTGTATTTTTTGGGCAGGAGAAAGTTCTTGGCAAAGTGGAACAAATCAGATTTCAATGACTTTTTTTTGTAAAGCTAAATGGCAGGATCCCACCTTAAACAGAGGGTTGGATTCCCAAAATAGCATAGGGAGAATTCCTCTCAGATGGAGGCAGAGCTGGGAGAGCATGAGATGGACTGGGGAGAACCAGGCAGTGCTGCTGCTCATTGTTTAGGGCTTGAGGCTGTGGAAAAACATCAGATGTGGTTCTGAGGGGGCCCTCTGTAGCTTGTAACCTGCTCTGTGGGTCACACTAGAACAGATAGGATTAGACAAATTGGGTGGGTTAGTTAAGCACATAAATAATTCAGCTTTTAATTAAAAGCACTATGAAGCCTATGAAGCAAAATTGGAGTTTGCAACCATGAATACAAACCTCCAGGTGCAGCTTGAGTGTCTCAAAGTCAAGTTAAAATAACCATGAGGGACCAGACTGTGCCATTGGTATTCCCACAGGGTAGTTGTTTATTCTCCAAGCAATCCCTTTGAAACCAAGGCTGTTTAGAACAGCAAAGCTGTTGTAAATAGGTACCAGCAAGTCACCAGGTGGCAAATGAGAATTCTCTGAGAAATTATGCTTCCATATTTTAGCTGTCCAACCATGTTAGACAGGTAAAATAAGGCTTTAAGTGATGTGTACTTTTGCTGCTGTCAGAATAGTATTTCAGTGATAGCTGTTCAAGTCACAGCGATTCACATCACTTCTTAGGATGGTACAACTGTAGCACTCTGGAAATCTGCATTTGTTCTCAGACAAAACAAAAATCAAATAGAAAACCAAAGTTTTAAGACCTACAAAAAATAATGTGCTGGTTTTCCATAGAACATATTTCACTGCACTTTTGCAGACACAGCAGGAGGAGAATTTTTGTGCTTTGGTTAAAAGAAGACTGGTATTTTACATACATTATTTGATTTTCCAACAATGATGATGTCTTCCCCCTGAAACACTGAATTGCTTAAGGATGTTCTGAGACTGATTATTTTTGGACTGGAGTAAAAGAAATCTACTAAGCATCTGCTCTGAGGGAGAACCAGTTTGTTGGTAGTTCCTTGCTGTGTGTTTGCAGCCTCTTAAAGAAGCTCAGTAGTCAGAGAAAGGTATAAGGTAAATACACTCTGCTCTGTGACTGCCCTCCGTGGTTCTAGTCAGTCCTGTACCAGGAAATTAGTACCGATTTTCTGAAAATATAGCACAAAACAAATATAGCTCAAAAATAAAAGGCAGCCCTTGAGTAGACTGGGTAAACAGTCTGCTACCATCTAGTTCAAGCTGGTTTTCAGGACTGCATTTGCACTTCATGTGTATGTTACATGGACAAATCTGTAATACTGTGATGTGTTTTCTTACACATTCCTGTAGCAAGTCACTGTGCAATTTGTCCAAACAGTGGTTTCATGTGCATATGCAATCATTGCAATTATATATAATTGCAAGTTAAGTATGTATTCATGCACACGTGTGGGATAACCACTTCTTCTTTACTATTTGGACTATATTTAATTTTTTTCACATGAACATGTATCTTGTTAATTTCTCCAGTGTGCGTAATTCTTCCTTCTGAGTGGGAGCTGCTTTAGCCTGCAAGATCCTACGTTCTTATATACAATAGAAAAATATGTTTGCTGTCATTAGTAGAGCTCCATCTCCATACCAAATTATACAATATTGTAATGCCAAAACTCTCACAGCTTCTCTTCATTTGTTTTCTGCTCTTTGGAATGCAAAGCCCTCCACAGCTGAGCTATTCCCCCTAGCAGTTTACCTATGGCAGAATAGTCTAATCAACCACACATTTTCACAGATTTTTGAGTAGTTTTCTGGTTGGCATTTTCATATTCTCTGCTGCTGTGGGTGACTTTTCAATGGGTAGCATTACTAGTTCAAAGTCACCCCATTTTCCCCTACTCTGTCCTGATCATGATCCTGCAGACATATGGAAAGACTGCCAGGTAAAGAGAAAAAAAAAGAGAGAGAGGATTTAATGCCAGTGGGGGCATTTAGGGATGTGGGTGGTTTTATTTGGACACAGTGTTGTCTGGGCTTTTTAGTTCCTTTATATGAGAAATTATGAAAAATTAACTTCTTGATATAAGATATCAAGATGATATCTTATATATCTGATATAAGATATATATATCTGATATAAGATGCTGTGTCAAAGGCAAGGAGAGAAGAGTAGGAAATGGTAGGTGAGGTGAATGTTGATATAATTTCAAACTGCTTTCCTCTGCCATTTCAGAGTGGAAGAATCTTTTACTCGTAGATCCATTACACACTGGCAGGTGGGGACAGGTTGCAGCTGCAGGGATGTGGCCTCAAACCACGGGGCAAACACTGCACAGTCACCTGAAACTGATGACTTTTGTGCACTTGTGTTAACTGGTGCACTTTCAGGGACTGCAGGTGGATGTCTACCACTCACAGCATATCATCAAAGCATGCCATGGAATCCCTGGTGTAACACTCCTTGAGGTTGTTTAATTGGGGGAAATTTGTTAAAGAACACGAGGGTTATTTGTTCACAGTATCCCAATTCAGACAGCAGTAAATACTTCAAAGTCCCCAGCCTCTCAGGATCAGACTTGGGAAACAGGATATGGGATTTAGCATGCTGAGTAGTGAAAAACATGATTTTTATGTAGACAACATGAAAAAATAACAGGAAGGCAAACTTCTCACAGTGCCAAGGATTCCCTAGGGATTTAAAACAGGGTTCGTGTTTCTGCAGGTGCAGATGGAAATGTCTCTGAGTAGCAGTCACAGTGTAGATTTTTCTTAACTATGGATGGTGCAAAAATATATGTTTTGAAAGTCACAGGGAATCCCCTAAGATTTTAGGTTGTAGATTGGATAGCCTGCTACCACCAATTCCCATTTTAGTGGGATCCCCTTAAGTGTTTGTTCCTAAAATGCAGGACTTCAAAACTATTGCTTATGTCTCTGTGAGGGACTCTGTGGAACACAGAATCAGTTCCACTTGCCCTTGTAGATGTGTAGGGATGGAGCTACACAAGGCCAGGATGAGAATCAGTGTTCCCCAGAGAGAAGGTTCACACAGTCCTCCCTTCTCATGTGGGAAGAGGAGGTGCCATAGAAACTACTCTGGCGTTTCTGCTCCCTCCTGTTTGCTCTTCATCCCACTTTCACAGCAGAAAGAAAAAAATAGGGTTTAGCCTAATGTAATTCCAAGAGTTTGCTATGTGTTTCACTTCCCAAAAATTGAGGACCTCCCCGTTCAGCCTGGATTTCAAAGATTCCAGAGGACTTCTCTGAAGAGGAAGATTTCCTTTGGGACCCTGGCCATAATATTTCCTCCTGTGCATTACGGCTGCTGATTTCCAAAGGAACTGCATTACAATGGTCCTGGCTGCAAAATCTTAAAACTTCTGAGATAAAACAGCTACACGAATTTTAAAATACATCTGTTATAAGAAATCTGGAAATTCTACAGCATTGTAATGGTAACAGACATACTAAACTGGGCTCTGCCTGGAGCTCCCACTAAGGAAGCAGACTGGGAATGTGCAGACAGGGGGGGGTCAGAGAGCAGGAGTCTCTTTTTGGAAGGCAGAATGGAGTTGTTACCTTAGTGAAGAGTGAAAGTTCTTTATTTTCTGACTGGAAAGTTAATCCTTGGATGGCCAGAGGAGCTAGATTTAGGCTAGGCATTACAATAACAACCTCTCTGACAGCTGGTTTTGGAGTATTGTCTTATTTTTTATTTTTTAGATAACAAGGATTAAAGAGAGAAAAAACAAAACCCAAGTAAGAGTAATTGAGAACTCAGACATTAAAGGATCTGAGAGGAGAGAGAGTTTATCTGGTGAGGAGGTTGTGATGCTGTGGTTTCTGACATTACTGCATTTTTTTTTTTGTCAGGAAGCTCCTTCTCTCTCATGTTCACTAAACCATCTATTGTGACTGTGTTGGAAATACAGCACCTGTTCTGTAATGGTTGTGTTGCCTTCCTGCCTTGGTCCTTGTTCATTACTCTCCTCTTTTGTGAATCATTACTACCATAACTTTGTTCTGAGCATAACTGGGTTGGGGAAAAAAAGGATTTGTATCTAAAAATGAGAAGACTGTGGAGCTTTATGGTGTTAGTTTTACTCTCTTTGATTGTAACAGAGGCAATCTCATTTGAGATTAGATGTATAAGAGATAATCATGGTTTTTAGAACTCACTGAGGCCCTTTCATGGACCACAAGTAAAGTTTCTAGTAGATGCAACTGTTCTTTTATTTTCAACTTGTTACCAATTGTATTGCAGCTAATAATCTCATTTACTATTTTTATCCTAGGAAATAAATGGCCCTTCATTTGCAGCTTCAAGATTTCCTGAAAAAATATTGTTTGGATGAACTATGGATGAGTATAGAAACACTAGGAACCATATCCGATCTTTTTCTAAAAATGTTAGGTAAAATTGTGGTCTATTTTCTAGTAAAGTCACAGCTAAATAGAAATATGTGAGCTAAATATCTTTATGAAAGTATTTTCTGATATTTGCTTCAGTGCAGACAATGTAATTTTTCAGCACTGTGCTGAAGAGTAAGAATTAGACAACAAATTGAAATTGTCTGTTTTCATTTATCAAGATGACAGGAAAATCAAATCACATAACATCAAATTACAGAAATAACTGTTCAATTTGTCATATATATTTTCTTCTAAATTATTAATTGTGGAAGGGTATTCCTCTGCAGACAGTCTTCTGAGAATACTTGGTGAAATTAAGGGATTAAGTCATTGATAAAATTAGTAAATCTTTTACTGAGTAATTTGAGAAGCTTCAATTGTGCTTTCAATTAATTTTAGTTTTTTTGGCAATTATTTAATTAACCAACAAAAACAATTTGCCTCAGAAAGCGGGGAAAGGGATGTAAGGCTGTTAAATATCTTTGGCAGGCAAAAATTGCATAAGAAAGATGGGGAAAGACTTTTTACAAGGCCTGTGACAGGACAAGGGACACAGTACATTTTCAATGTAAAACCACCTTAGGATTCCTTGCCTTTTAACAAAACTTATCACAAACCTCAAAATAAAATAACACCTTTACTGACCCTTTTTTCTTGGCCTCAAAGAATGCTGAATTGCACAGATGAAGCAAAACATGGATTTGGCTTTGAGATTGTATTGAAACACTGTGTTACTCCAACCTTCTGCTTTTGTTGCTTAGAGGAGAAATGGCACACAAAGAAGAAAACTTCAAGAACAGTTTATTGCTACATATGTAAACAGGAAATGTTTGCCATACAGGGGCATGTTTGCAATAAAGACTCAGTGCATAGGCTGGGAAGGTCACAGCCCTGCAGTGTGAACAAAGCCAGTTCCTTCTGGCAGGGCCTGGAGCTTTCCAGCAGGAGATTTTGTGTCACTGACCTTTATTTATGGCTTCTTGTCTTGCACTGTGTGTAGTGAAATGTTCAGTGTTTATAATATGAAGCCCTGCTTCGAATACTGTGTCAGAAGGATAACTTCACATAAACAGATAAATTGCACAAGCAGTGTGGTCTTTCATGATTTCAGGTGCAGGTATAGGGTTTTTTTCAGCTGATATTAACAAAAAAAAGCAAAAGTGAACCACCCTGTTAAATGGTAAACTGAAACCTACTATAATTGAACTGTAGAAGTAACTGCATGCAGAAATATGAAATATCTGGTACACTGAGGGAAACTGCCCTTCTGTAGAATATCCTTGAGGATATCATCCCTTGTGTCCATGTGACTGTTCTAGCAGCCTGTGACTTCAGGAAGGAGTATTAATCTGGGTTATGTTTTCACGTTGCTATTGGGATTTTTGGTTTTAGCCCCCCTGAGCATTCACACCTCTGCTATACCTGAGTGAGAGCTGTGCTATACCAAATATGTTGACAGTGCTGTGGACTCTCCAGTCCTGCCCTGGCTGACAAGAACTGTAGTCTCAAAATTGATTTGGCAGGTTCATAGGACACTTAAATGGAGCCCCAACTAGTTCCACTAGATTCACAGCATTCTTGTGCTCAGACACCAGTGTGAGGCTTGCAGTCAGAACAGGTTTCTTCACTTTTCTTCAGGCGACAAATAAAAAGCTGTTTTAAAATAATCAGGGAAGGAAAAACTTCAGAAATCCCAAGTGCCAACCAATAAAAGAACTCACAAAACCTGCTATGATAGGAACCTTTTTTTTTCAAGGTGATTCAGGTGTTTCAGGTCAAGGCAGCAGCCAAAGGAAAATAAAAAAATAAATGTTACTCTCGTTGCTTTAGGTGTTTAAATCCCTTGAAAAATCTGGCCTTCAGTCACGTGTACTGTGCTTAGCTATCAGAACACTGGCAGCCATTCTTTTTCAACTCACATTTTCTTTCTGAAGTCTTTAGGGTATATAATTTCTGTGAATCCTGTATTTATTTCATGTGCTTTCCTTCCTCTTTTTGCTCTCAGTCTTTCCTCTGGGGAAAGGGGTGACCTTCAAGAGAATGGAAAAAGAGTTGGAGGCTGGATATGAAGCTCCTTGCATTTGTTGTTGTTTAAGGAGCTAATAAATCATCAGATATTCAACTTAATTCTATGGTAAGGCTTCAAGCTCTGCTCCAGATTCCTCCCTGTCAGGGTCATCATAGTTGTTAGCTCTTTGCAGTAGTGATAGCAGCCTGTCCTCACATACGTGGTATCAAAACACACAGTGGTAGAAAATTCAGATAGAAGGAAATCAGAACTATTCAGACATAGCTGGTATAAGCTTAACTTCAGAAGTTTTCCAGCAGGAACCCACTGGTGTCAACATTAGTTGTAATTCTCTAGCCTGGTTTGTGGGATTTTTTTGGGTGTTTGGGTTTTTTTTTTTTTACTTTTCTAAGAATCTGTGTAACATAGAGACCAGAGGAAAAGGAAACTTCTGACTTAAGCCAAGTGCAATTGAACAGAGCTTCTTTTTAAAGTTTATTTTAGAGGGAAGCCTGCCAGAATAGGTCTGTAGAGATCTCAGACCAGCTGGGGAGAGAGACACTAGGCTTTGTTTCATTCTGCTGTCATCTGCTCAAGTTTCACTGTGGCATGAGAAGATAAAGCAACTGCAACAAACTTCAGAGCAAAGTGGAAAGAGGATGAAGCAGCTGGTAGGAGGTTTGGACTCCAGGGCTATTCTGGTTGCTGAAATCCCTTAAAAACATTTACCAGATATACCAAATGGCAATAACGTCAGGATAAATCTCAGTGAAACTTCTGAGAACTGGAACTTTCTTAAGTGAAACCACTGAGTTTATAACGTGATATCAAATCAGCCAATGTCCACACAGTTCCCCAAAGCAAAACACACAGCAGCATGTTTCCCAGCAATAAACAGGACTTCTTCCTGCTCAGTTCTATCACTTAGAAAGAAAACCTGACAGATTTCAAAGCCAAATCAGAGAGCCGGACCTTAAAGATAAGTTTAATCACATAATTAGCAAGGTCTGAATAACCTTGGGTGAGGGAGACACAGTATCGGTTAAACTGGAAAGAATGCCACAGTCACACTCATTAGAGAAAGCACTGAAAAATAAACAGAAATACTGGAGTTCAAAGTTACCAAGCACCTGCATTTAAAGGAAGAAAAACCAGACTATGCATTTTCCTTTGGGTGTCCTATTTATTGAATTCACTGTTTATTGAACATTATTGCTAAGCAATAAACCAGCCCGGGAAGGTTCCATCAGTTTTCTTGGGTTTGTTGCTGTTGCTTTTTGTTTGTCTAGAACACACTTCATTAACACTTCATAAGTGTTCATAACACTAAAAAGACAATCTAGGCTAACTGTGGTGTGATAATTCCAGTCAAGTGGACAAATTCCCTATGGATGTTGAGAGGACAAAACTGAATGAGAAAGTACAAGACTTCTACTTTCTCTCATGTCTGTAGTTAACTAAAAAAGAAAATGGAAATGCCAATAAATGCTGTACCTTTCTCACACAGCATGGTGGGAGTAATCCTTGGGGAGGGAAGATTTCTTTTAAAATGGAAAGGGAAATGTCAACAAATCCAGGACCACACTGCCTGACCCCTGTGCAGAATGCCAGTCTCCTGACCAAGAGCCTCACAAATGTTATGGATCAGCTCAGAGCTGCAGTATAAGCACTTTCCTTCTTCTTCCTCAGACAATTAAATCCCACAGGATGGGCAGAGGTATGGTCCTGACCACAGCCCACCAGCAGAGGAAAGGGGAGGCACGTCACTCCTTGCACAGTAAGGGTGTTTTGTGGGCTCAGGGCAGACTTTTGCTTCTTGTATAAAACTTAATTACAATGTGAAATCTCGTTCACTCTGTGCAAACTGTAAGGACATCTTTTATCTTCAGAGACAGCAATCCTTTCTCAGCACAGCTGCAGACTGTGCTACTCAGGCTCCAGATGATTTAGGGATTCTCCTACAGGCTCTACAGTCTCCCTTGCACTCCCTCCTAGGGGCTGAAGTACAGTCTCTCCCAGCTGCCACTCTTCATTGTATTTAAATATTTCCTTTTTTTACTGATCTGTAGTTCCCTTAAGATGCATAACTTATTTATTTAATGAAACATTTAATCAAAGCATAATGAAGAATGTTCATTGTATCGTTTTAGGACACAGAAAGTGTATGAGGAAGGAGGTTAAGAGATATTAAACCACTGAATGAACCCCATTCATGTGACAGCTTAATTTTGTCACATGCCATATATCCATAAAGCCCATTGGCCCCCTCTGGACTTTGAGAGGTTGCTGATACTGTATAGCATCAAAGTGAAGGTTGGCAGAAAAATGATGTAATTGATTTTCCACTGGAGAAAACTGCTGTGACAGAAACTTGTTTGTTAAACAAATCATTGCACTTTTGATCTTAAAAAAAAAAAGGAAAAAACGTTGAAAAATGTTAAAAAATATCCAAAAGCCCATTTTCATATTTTAAATTTATATTAATAATTTCAAAATAATTATCTGCTTTTGAAATTTCTTGCAGCGTTTCGAAGGGATTTGAATTATGAATGAAATGTTTTACATTTATTAAAATAAAATACTTACGTTGATCCAATTTGGCCTTTGCAGACATTTGAAAGTATTCATGAGCTTGAAAACCAATTCTCTGACAAGGCATAACTAAACTTATGACAGAAGATATGACTTCATGAACTGTAATAATTAGCAAGATTTGTAATCTTGCACAAAGCAGTGAGTAGCTTCACTTAGTCACAGAAAAAACACCCTGTAGTCATGTGAGAATTTAGTAAATCCACAATAAACTAAATTCAAAGTGAATTTACTTTTAAAGGAAAGTAAAAGCTAATTAAGAGTCAGTCCTTATGGAGTGAGAAAAATCATTGTTTGCAAAGCCAAAAGTTGTATTCAGATGCTCATGGTAACAAAAGGCTGTAACCTGCAGGAGAAGCAGGAGAAACAGCTCTGGTATGACACGCTCTGAAAGCCCCGATGTTTCCCATCAGAAATCAACCATCTGTAGGAGAGCTGAGCAGATTCCCAGAGCAGGCTCTGCAGTTTTTGTGCAGCAAGTCCATAAAAATCCCAAAGTGCAATAGTTTAAATTTTCAGAATGGATTATTGCTAGTTATCACCCAAGTCCTGATGAAGCAAAGAGCTTCAGCATCACTGCTAATCCCTTTGACTTGAATGAGCTTTGAGTCAGTTGCTTTTTTGTATTCATACCCCATATTGTAAGTGTTTTCTGATGCAAAACAGAGCCTAAGTTGGTTGTATCGCCTACTTGCATACAAATGCTGTAGTTGTTGTTTCATATGGTTAGTTACCAAATCCAGAGTGGAACAAAGAATCCAAAGCAGCATCATATCACGCAGTTTATAGGCTGGCATTCTGTGTACACAATATAATACATGTGACAGTGTGATCCTGCGAGGAATTTGGTACTCTTAAACATCACTTATTCCTTGAAGCATCACTTTGAAATCCCTTCAGAGCAATCAATTACATGAAAGGAGCATCGTACTTAAATGCAAAAATGTTCATTCTGTTTTTTCTATGATGCAAAACCAAAATGTATGAGTTTGTGGTTGTAATTGATTCTGCAAAAGAGTCTAGTGAAATATTTGCTTCATTTAATAAAAATTCAGCAGGTTAAGCTGAATCTTTAGTTAATACATACAGAAACAAATAAACAAACAAACAAACAAAACCCATCCCCTCAAAGCAAAACCACACAACAAAATCCTCAATCCTTGTAGTTCCAGTAGAAAATACAGACATCAACCAAGAAGGGCATCCAGCAAATATCTTTAAAAAGCATTCATAAGAAACACAAAAGTTCAGCTGAGCACTTCTACCACTATTTTATTTCACAGGCATAACCAGCTGAACATGTGACATAAGATTTTCTCTGATTAGGATAAACAATTGTTCTCTTAATCTTCTCTTAATCATTTAGTTCCTTTTTACTATCTCTCTGCCTCAGAACTGTTTGGTGTGAGATGAGACCATCCCACACATACAGACTTGGTAATGACTAGTTTCAACACTTGAAGTAAGAAAATCTCAAATGAAAGAATTTGACAAATAGAAAAGACTTTGGCAGTAGGTTAAACTACAGCAATGTTTGGGGGGAAAAGCCACTTTTCATCAATATTTGGCTCATGATTGGAATGTTTTTCTCAATCATTTCATTCCTACTTGTTTGCAAGGGAGCAAGAGTGAGAACAAGAATGTTCTATCATTAACCTTGGAAAAATATTAGACCACTCATGACAACTCGACAACTATTTATTTTTACTTAAGCATAATGAAAAAGCACCATTTCCCAAATAAGTAACCAAATATGTAGGACAGGCAGTTGAGACATACCAGGATATATGACTCCCCAAAACTTAGAGGCTGTTGTCTGAGTTGAAAAATTAGCATTGTCATTAATATTGAAGTCGTAAATAAGTTGTCAGATAAGTGTGAGAACTATGTAGAAAGTAAATTATTAAGCTTTTCCTGGGTCTTGAATAAAAGAATTGTTCATTTTCAAAGAATGCGTCACTGAAAGGATATGTTTGTACAAGGATTCAAATAACCTTGCACTTTACTATGTTTTGATTCCTTCTGAAGAGAAGTTGTAATGAGCACATATCAGTTATGAGAAAAGAGAACAAAGGCAACACAGGGAGGAAGAAGAGACCTAATAACCACTTTGATGTGTGTAAAAAGTGATCTATTTGTATGAAAAGGTGAGTCCAGAGCAAAAACCATACAGGTGATCAGAGGGCTGGAGCAGCTTTGCTGTGGAGCCAGGCTGGGAGAGCTCTTCACCTGGAGAGGAGAAGGCTCTGGGAAGACCTCAGAACCTCATTACAGTATTCCATGGGGCTTATATAAGTGAGGAGAGGGACCAGTGACAAGCACATGGAGTGACAGGACAGGGGGTAATTACCTTAAACTGGAAGAGAGTAGATTCAGGTGGGATATTAGGGAGAAATTCCTCCCAGTGAGGAGGAATTCTCCTACAGAGAAGCTGTGGCCGCCCCATCTCTGGAAGTGTCCAAGGCCAGGTTGGACAGAGCTTTGAGCAACCAAGTCTGACAGAAAGATGCTCCTGGCCATGACAGCGTGGTTGGAGTTAGGACAACCTTAAGACCCTTTCCAGTCCAAACCTGTGTCTGATTCCATGAAAACACCACGTTTATATGGGTGGGTTTCTGCTCACCACTGATGGTATGAATTTATTTATTTTTAAATAATTTTTTTTTTCACCTTTATGTATTTTAACTAGAGGAAATAGGGCCTGATCTTGGGAATTTTGAAACTGATGCTAAGTTTTCCCTTTTTTATTTTGTGTTCACTGGATTAATCTCATGGGATAGAAGAGCAAATGAGAGAGAAAGGCCTTGGTTACAGACTCTCTCCCAGACTATTTCCAGCTTGTTTTAGGGGTTTGAATGCTCTTCTAGAGGCAAGTGTTTGCAATAACTTCCTGTAAGTGTAGTTTGCTCAATGTCATGTGTACAAAACTACATCTCTTGTACAACTTACAACAGAATAACCAATGCAGTACCTTCAACCACCCATACTTTAGCCAACTTTATTGGTGTTTTCCTTTCAAGGCAATTATCACCTGAGGATGCTGCATTTTTAAGTCACTAAAATAACTCCAGATGTGGATAGAAACCCCAGTGTGACTTTGAAAAGTTGACATTCATCTTTAAATTAATTAGATGTGCAGGGGGTTTTGCAAGTTCTGTGTAGGTATGCGATCTTTAAATACCCTTAAAACCTTTAAATACCAGCACCTTGATAAATATCAGTATCAGCTTTCAGGGACATCCTTCCAGGCAGTAATAAGCTCTCTCTGTAGAACAAAACCGATTCCTGTCTGACATTTATTGCACATGCTTACTGGTTTCAACAAATGGGTCATTTCAGGCTATACAGTGGGAAAAACAAAGAGGTTTGTAGGATTGCTACCTCTTGCAGATTATGCAGAAAACAAAAACTCTGTGTTTCAGAGGTGATTTAACATCTAAATACTTAAGGACTACTATCAAATATGAATGGATTGATATGTGTATGCTATAATTTCTTCAAATTATCCAAGCAATGTGGAAATACATGGAGAATATACAGAACGATGTTTAAGTTTTATATTTTTTAATTCTTGCAAGAAGTAAGGCTCAGACCAACATTTTTGCTGAGGTGGGATGGAATACTAACTAAGCAAACAGATCCCATCAATTGAGAACTTTATTCTCAATTACACACATCAAGGGCTTGTCACCTTTGTGGGTCTGCAGTTAAAGCCTGGCAATGCTCAGGACAACTTGTTCCTCTGTAAACCCCTCCACACATGAAGCTCAATGAATTATGGATTTTCTGTATGTTGTGTTTGAAACATGCATGTACTACAGCACCTGGACTTGAATGATCATTTCCCACTTTACCCCTAACACATGTGGAATTATTTTCGCTTCAGTCACTGGTGTTACACAGTTCAATCACCCACAGAAGTCAAAAAAGACACTTCCCTCTTGGCTGCTTGTCTTGCAAGGCAATAGATCCTTCTTCCTCCTTTCCCTTTTTTGCCCAAAGCATGGGAATTTCCATGCAGCTTCCATTCTCAGGAGACCACCCACCCCCAGTTGCTGACAACATTAACTACATACTCGCTGTGCGTTTCCCACTAAGGAATGGAGCCACATTCTTTGACCTTTTATTTAGCTCTCACAGTAGCTTTGTTCCACTGACAATGCGTAGTCCTGCCTAGCTGGGTTCTGCAAGACTGGCTGTAAAACCAGTTTGAAGGGTGAATGTTTGCAAGTAGCATTGCTTACTCACTCATTAAATTCTCGGGCAGTGAGAGTGCAGGAAATGAGTATCATAGCTATGAGTTTAGAAATAAACAATTGGGATTATTAGGCTGCTCCCTGCAGCGCCGTCCCCTCCATCCCCTGCCTTCACCAAAAGCATTGAGGTGCCACAGTGTGAGCCAGGAGCTGCCACACACTGAATTCTGCATGTGGCTCTGAGTTCCTCATGTTGGAAAGCAGGGGTACAAGGAAAGGTTCACATAATCCAAGCAAAGCATGTGATCCATGGACAAGAGTGGCATGGAAGTGGGGACACATACAATGGAGCCTCTCTCTTTGGAAAAGGTTGCAAAGAGCCCAGGCAGCACTGCATAAAAATAAAACACTTGGGACAGGGGAAAATGCAATGACCTGATTTCCTTTCAAATACAAGAATTGGGAAACTTCTAACAACACATCCAACGAAACTGTGGTCTTGCAGGTTCAGCTAAAGCAGAAAAGATAAAAATTATTATGTACTGGAAAAGTGACCATAAAATCTTAATGGAAGAAGGATCCAGCAAGAGCAATTAAATGCAGTGGAGGAGCCCTTGGAGGGGTAATTATTGGAGGCTGTGACTTTTCTGGGAAAATATTATTACTAAGTGGTGCTAGTGCCCTCTGTTCTTATTTAGGTACCCAGTGTTGCTGGCCATTTCCTTTATTACTCCAGTAATTGGGGTGATTTTCTGCAGATTTTGGAAAGACAACATTGACATTGCTTGTTGATGTCATTTTTTATTATTTTTTTTAATTTGCATGAGTATCAGTGCACCTGCCACAGTGATTGCTGTGCTCTGTCACTGCAGGTGTGTTAAATAACACATTCCCAAACAGGAGGGATTCCCAACAGTGCAGGATTCATTCACCCAACTCCTTCAGAAACAACCATTTTTATTCCTCAAAATAGTTGGCAAGTCCCCATTTCTCTCCTCCATTCTGCTGCACCAATGGTACTCTATATCTGACTGCTTTATGCTTATCTGGCAACATCAAGTAAACCCTGAACACAAGAACTACCAATCAGGTAAAAGCTTGCCTTCACAACAAATCAAGTTGAATTTCTTTAGTATGTTCATTCTTACACATTTTAGGGGGTTATTACAAAGACTCCATGTAAGCAGCCACTTTTTGTGCCTATTACATAGTGGGTTTGCAGGTAGAGTGTGGCAGAACTTACCTCCTTGCTTCTTGCTGGCAGCTTCCACTCCTCACAGCCTGGAGGGAAGCAGTTTGAGAAGCTGCCGTGGAAGTCAGTCCAATTAAACTCGGTGTTTATTGTGATCCTACTAATTTACTCTGCCAGGAGGGCTGAGTGAGCAGCTTTACAGCAGAGCAAGCACCAGGAGAAAAATTCAGTGTGTTGCTGATGCTCACCTCAGCTGAGTGCTTACATGGAGCTCTGGATCCAGTGGAGAGGGGAAGCCCTGAGAAAAGTTGGGTTAAATAGGGTTGGCAAAATAAGAAAGTTAGGTTGTTTACACCATGGAGCCTCCAGCATCTCCCATACACACACCAAAACCTACTGAGTGTAAAGCCAGAGGGGAGACACAGATTCCTCTGAGCTTCCCTGCAAAAGGCTGAGGAAAGACCTCTGAAAGCAGTCCAAGGTGAGTGAGAGGGTCCAGCTACTGCAAGCACAGTCTGTGCACATCAGCATCTGTGCTAACCTGTGCTATCTGTGCAGTATTCTTGCTCAACTATACATTGGACTGAAAACTTTCTTTCCTGGCCAACAGTATTTTTAGAACAGAAATTAACACATCTCTAGGAAAATAAATAACTTCCACATTTAATGTTGTGTAAACTTACGTGCAACTCCCCAATTGCTATTTTCCCATTTTTTTATTTTTTTTTTCTGTCAGCTATGAATGTGGTAATCAGGTTTCTCACACTGTATTTGTGCTTTGTGCTTTTCCTGAGGATATGAGAAAAAATGCACCAGCAAACTGCCTCGAAATAGTGAGCCCCTCACTTAACCTGCCAGGGGCAAAGTCAGAACAGCCTCCTCCACACTTTTGTGGGGTTTGAAAGGGACTAATTATTTTTGCTCCTCTAAGTAGAGTTGTAGCACTGCTACCTCTAATGCAAAGGGCACAAAGAAATATCCAGGCTGAGAACAGGCTCCAGTTTTGGCTTTGACTTGACAATCCTGCTCAGGCCAACAGGAAACGCTGAGAAACCTTCTCACAAACAGATTATTCTTCTCCTTTGATAAACATATGTATATATAAATACAGTAAAACCCCACCACCATTTATAGGTGCAGTTTTATGATTCCCAGGGGAGCTGAGCCTCTTGGGCAGGCGCTTTCCCTACAGGACCAGAGCACAATTCCTGTGGTGCAATCACAATTTATTTCATGCCTCAGAATAACCTCCTTCGCTGCAGAACTCTTTGTTTGAGCCTTGCTCCGTGGTTGAGACACCCAGTCATGGGAAACTGCGATTAAAACCCGCTCCCCTCCTAACACACTGTGGGAAGAGTCCTTTCAGTTGCTGCCATGGCTACGAGATATAAGCCAAGGTCATTGTTTGTTATGATTGTAGCTGTGCTGAGCCTGGGTTTTTTTAAAATCGACAGCTGTTGCATATCAGGGAAATTAAATCATGTTCGAGGCAGATATAAAGTGTAGGATTTCTCTAATGCAGGTGAGTCGTGTTGATATTGTGTCCTCTCTGATCTTCATTATTGAACTACTTTAAACGTGACATCTCTAATTGTCCTGCATCATAAAAAGGATATCAGAATATGTAACTTCATGTTAATAATTTGAAATAAACTGGTAGTTATAGAAGAGATGTGTTTTCTAAAACTGATGGCATTGCCGGCAATCTGCGCTTGTGTTTTATTTAAGTCGTATTATCCCCTGAATTAATCAGATTTATCAGATTTATTCTGCGTGGATTTAGGATCAGCCACTCACAATCAATTTCAAAAACAAGATAAACAAAGAGAC
Organism: Campylorhamphus procurvoides; assembly: GCA_013396655.1. NCBI lineage: Eukaryota > Metazoa > Chordata > Aves > Passeriformes > Dendrocolaptidae > Campylorhamphus > Campylorhamphus procurvoides. The sequence goes on along the minus strand of WBMV01000666.1, from coordinate 36,865 downwards.
ACGGTGTTAAAAATAAGGACCCTTCTCTTTATAAATGTAAGGCTGATTTGGCTATTTTTGTGGATATTTCTAATTTAAAGAAGTTACTTTTTAAGTATCTGGGCTGTAAGGAAATCTGTCATGTGTTTTAAACGAGGCTTCTTCAGTAAGGACCACTTCCATACACATAGTGAAAACATAGCCTAGGATGCAAGAAGATGCCCCAAAGCCTCCTTCTTGGTTTTTAGGCCTATTCAGGCAACCATAGAGGTAAACCCAATTCCCAGGATAACTTAAAGAAGATCCAGAATTGCTTGATTGTGTGTGAACTGGGATTGTTTCAAGTGACTTAATGCTTGTATTAGGTTAAAATTGCTGCAGCAGTCTAGAGGGATTTTGATACAGAGCAGAAGCCAAGGCAGTGAATGAGATATGATGTGATACTGGGTAAGAGACTAACTTCTCTGGGGTAGCTTTTTCTAAGCACAACACAGAGAACTAAATACAGAAGGCACAACATGTAGTATTTTGATTTTTGTTTACTTTCCATTTACTTTTCATTTCTCAAAGCTGTTTTCCATGTGTAACTTTCCAAAATACATAACAATGGTTGTGACAGGTGTTTGCCACAAAAGAGAAATATTGCCAACATGTGTATTCCTCTGCAGAAAATTTCCTGTACTTCTGCATTTTCCTTTCAAAATGGTGTAAAACACAATGTTTCACATCTCTGGATGAAATATGACCAGTCTCTAAGCACCCACTTCCTTAAAAAAAATATATATATATTTATCAAAGTTGTGCTTATCTTCTGTTTCATGTGGACAGTCATGGAATACGTGTTCTTAAATGCATCCATGACCTTAGTTAAACCTTACAGTGCAAGCTCTTATTTTCCATCATTTCCTTTTGGACAGTGTTGACATGAAGCCAAGCGAGCAGAGAGAATCCCTATCTTGATGTATAATGAAATAATTAAGGTCATTACTTTTTGAGGACTGAGTCACTCAGTTTCAGAAAAACATATGGAATAAAATACTTTGGAAAGAATCATTAAATTAATTATCTCTTTACTTTCAAGCCTTACCATATTGCAGTATTTCTGAATGTAAACAGACTGAAGATCTGTTAGCAGGGAGAACACTGGATGACAAATTCTTGGGTAAAATTATTTACAGGAAGATAGGAAATGAGTCAGGATTCTCAGGAAAAAATAGATATCTTACAGGCGTCTGAAAAAATGTCCAAAGCTTTTTTTTTTAGATGGAGAAAGGAAGGGGAAATGTATCAATAGGAGTTACAAATCACAAATTCCTAACTTCCTTCTTAGCTGCATACCAACTTTGTCTTAAACTTTTAGTGCCAGGCACCAGTGGGCAAAGGAAATTGTTTAGCTTTATTCTGTATGTTAAAGTCTTCTTGATGCAGACGCCAAATAGAACTTGAATAAGTAATTTGCTCTGCTTCTGAAATTCTTTGTAAATATCAATAGCACTGCACAGAAAAGGTTTTTGAAAGCTGCTGCTGGAGCTTTTCATATGCAATGTAGAATGCATTTTCATATGATAAGCAGAAAAACAGGATAGTATGTGGTAACTAGAGTTTTGCGTGCTCAGAAGGATCCAAAATGTTGGCGGAAAGAATAAGGAAGGTATCAGGACAAACAACCACTGAGTAACATTCTTTAAGCTTTGATATTTGAAAGAAATGGCTTTATAGTTGGGGAAAACAATATTTCAATAGCATCATCTGGTACATTCTTTAGGGTTGGCTTGCCATTTGCATCCAGCAATGAGATGGGTGTCTTTCTGCATTCTCAACTCTCTCCCTTGCCTTGGTACCCAAGAGATATTAAAGAGTCTGAGACTCCTGTTAGGACCAAATGACAAAAGTTGCATTCCAGTCAGAAATTTGAGGTGGATGAAGGGCAGGGGAATACTGTGGAGACTATTTGTTTTGCTAAACAAGTGAAAAGAATTCTTGCTTGTAAGATGTAAGTTTGAAGAGGACACTGAGTGTTGACCTTCTGGAGGGCAGGAAGGCTCTGCAGGGGGATCTGGACAGGCTGGATCCATGGGATGAGGCCAATTGTGTGAGGGACAACAAGGGGAAATCCTGGTTCCTGACCTGGTGTCACAGCAACCCATGGAATGCTCCAGGCTGGGAAAAGAGGGGATGGAAAGTTNAGCAGGAGAGGCTGAGGGAGCTGGAGAGGCTCAGCCTGAGAAAGGGAGGCTCAGGGGGGACCTTCTGGCTCTGCAGCTCCCTGATGGATCCAGGGTGGGGTTGGGCTCTGCTCCCAGGGAACATGGACAGGAGGAGGAAATGGCCTGAAGTTGCACTATTGGAGGTTTAGGTTGGACGTCAAGAAAATTTCTTCACCCAAAGACTTGTCCAGCTTTGGAACATGATGCCCAGGGGAGTGGTTGAGTCACCATCCCTGGAGGGATTTAAAAGACTTGTAGATGTGGTTCTTGGGGACATGGTTTAGTGCTGGATTTGGCAGTGCTGGGTCAGTGGTGGGACTCCATGATCCTAAGGGGTTTTCCCAGCCTAAATGATTCTATTATTCCAAAAACATGACTCCAGAGAGAAGGGGTTCATTTTTTTCTAATGGTCTAACTAAGTTAAAACCCTCCACATTGGTTCATATGGGCAAGTTTTTCTGGCATAGTGGCAATAGAATCCTTATTGCCCTGAAGAGAAATTGGTCAGTTCTCTGTGTATAGAATTTTTCATTCCAGAGAGAGCAGGTGCTTTTAAAGCCTTTTCAAGCTTTGGAAGTTAGAAAAGGGTGTGAGTGATTTCCAACCAAATCATTGTAATTTGCTTTGAAAATTTAAGATTAGTCAGACCCAGTCTGACATCTTTATTTCCATTTTAGCAGGTCAGCCCACAAATCCATTCACTTAAATCAACTGGGGCATTGATCATCATCTCTTAGTCCCAAGAGAGCACCAACATCCACAGTTCTAAACCATTATTGTCAAGCTCTTTGAACCAGTGATGATTCCCTGGAAAAATAAGTACATGTCAATCAAACCTCACATACAGAGGTTGCTTTTGTAGGGGACCCATAACTTATTTTTGTTATAATCCTCAAATACACATATGTCAGCAGTAAAAAAGCAAGGCCAGATGACAGCCCAGGCTTTAAAGAACAATACATTTCTATATATTAAGAAAAAGTATGCACAGTTGATTAATAAAGCTTGGTTGGGGGGTTTTTTGGGGTTGTTTTTTTTTTTTCAACAAAGGCCTACTTATGTTAAATTGTTATGACTCTATTTGCTGTTGCTCCCCAAAATGCATGCTTAAATCCAGGGTTGTTCTTGCACAAAAATACCTCTAACTTTGACTGTGAGAGACACATCTTCTACTGTGTGATGGTCGCAGGCTGTGATTTCACAAAAAAGGCAGAAAATTACCTAACTGATCCTCTGTACTCTTCTTAGGTTATTTCAGTCTTTCCAAAGCTGCAGAGAAGTATTTTAGGTATGTAACCTATATTATAGATAGTCTGTGTTCTCTTATAAATATTATTAATGGAAAAAAAATACTTAGAGTATTTTTATATCAGAACAGCTCAATCCCTTCTCTTGCAGTCCTCAAAATGGGTGACTATCACAAAATAAATCACCTGTCAGTAATGAATGTTATGCAATCATTTGGTGTGAGACCTTGTGCATTATTTGCTGTCCATCATTGGTATTACATTGGACATACAGAAGGATCAATTTCCTCCTGGATTTCCCTCTAGTAATCTCATGATTTGAGGACTTCTTTTAACATGATTTAATCACCCTCCAAGGTCCCATATCTGTTTGCTCTCACAAGTTTTTAATGTGTCTATTTCATCTCTAAGCACTTATTATTTGCATCTTGATTGTTTAGAAATGTTGCATAATAACAACCATGAAGTTAGTTGGCAATTTTCTTACCTGGGAAGGAGGGTAGGAAAACATTAAACTTAAAACTAATTCAGAATTGACAGTTTCATAGTATTTATCAGATACCTTTTTTTTACATGTTTATCATGCAATGGGTAATTGGAAAGTCAGCTCTGGACTTCAACAGCACCAGCCATTGCTGAAGTTTAGAGATCAGGCCCTGTGTGTTTTAAGTCCCCAGAACATAAGAAAAGCACAGGGAACTGTGACTTGGCCAATATTACATCCCATCTTGTGATTCAAGGTGACATTCAAGTACCACGAATGTGAAACTGTTTGGGTTTTCCTGATTTTTTTTTTGCTTGATTTGTTACCCACCTTTGGTTACATGCAGTAAGTCATATGTGTAATTCGTTTATTAAATGAATACATAAATACATTCAGGCAATGTATGAATAAATATTTCAGATCTTGGACTCTAGCTTTGTATAAAATTTATAAATTATTTCTGCTATTAAGTTAGTTATCCATTATTGGACTGTGTTTGAAAACAATGACAATCTGATGATTGTCTATGGGTTACTAGTATTTTTTTTATACTTAATTTTGAATACACTTACATAAACTTGAACCTCTAATTCCAAAATCCTGAAAAGTACTGAAGCTATATTAGTACCTACATCTGGATGCAAATGCAACTGCATGGAGCAAAAGTCCTGATCTCTGAAATACCTGTTTAAGCCAAGTATTTAATGAATTCTCCTCCTTAAATAAATGTCATGGATTATGTTGTTCTTTCAGCCATGTAGCTGAAACAATAGGTCTCATTAATTAAATAATGAGAAGGATAAGAAAGAAAAGAATCAGCTTATCAACAAATAACATTCAACAGTTTAGTTATAATAAGGTGCTCTTACCACCATGTGAACTTTCAGGATATAGGATTGAGCAAAATGGGTACAGCTTTCTTTGTAAAGGTCAGGTGCTGTTGAAACTTCTCTTCCACAGAGAAGAGAATTTATTTTACCCTCTAAATTCTCACAAGGTGAAGTTTGTCAGCCAAATTCAGCTCAAGGATCTGATTTTCAGGTCATGTTGTTCCAATATTTTTGCCCTGTGAAAATCTACAGAGTTGAGAATAATTTCTCTAAATCTCCTTTGAAACAGAATAATTTCCATGCATAATGGTATTTCAGTCTTAATTCCTATAGATGCCAGATTTCTCTTTTCCCTTTTGAACCAAGAGCATGTTCTGTTTTACCAGTTTAATGTAAAGACCAGAAAGTAATTAAAGAGAGCTGATCACCCTAACAATTGTGTTCAGTTTAAATACAGTGGTGAAGATAAAGGACAGGTATATAGTGGGTTTAATGACATGAATAAACACTAGTACAGTTTCCTGAAACATCTTTGCTTATACTGATGGGGTTTTTTTTATTATTATAGCAGTGTTTGAGGACTTCAAGAAGGACTGAGTTCTTAGTTTGTTGCATGTTGTGCAAACATAGCAAAAAACAGTCTGTCCACTCTGGTTTAACCTGAGTCAGCCATGGAACCATGAAGAGGAGACAAAAAGTGTGACATCTAGTTGTTATATATAGCCAGCTGTTTATTATCTTAATGTGTTGATGTATTTCTCATTAGCTTGTTATTCGTTGCACATTAGATTATATATATTGTCCATATATAGTAACCACATCTGTGGAGACCTTACCAATATAATAACCTGCATTATCTGTATTACAGAGTTATTATAGACCTTCTCTTGTCAGCAGTGGCTGTCAAAAGAACTAACCTCTTTTACAGATAACTAATTAACAGATGCTTATCCATGCTTGTTATAAAAAAAAAGCCTGAAAATCGAGGTCAGGTTTAAAAATCTTATTAAGAGTAGTACTGTGTGAGTTCTGTAACATGCATTAGCAGTTACCTCTCACATTACTGCAGCAGGCTGACTGGAACATGACAATTTCATTTCTCATAGAAAAGGTTAATCAGACTGATCTGTAGAGCTGGCAAAAATTGTAAAAATTAGAAGAAGTGAAAATCCCTTGGGTTCATCTTGGTCTTCTGCCTTTCAAGGAGAAAGTAAGTCTGGAAACATGAATTTTCCACAAAATTAGGACAGGAAAAAATAAGAGAATGCATGATTCAAAAAAGCTGTATCTTCATGTTTTATTATTGCTTTCATTTTTCTCTCAGGACTACAATGCACTGTGCTCCTGGAATTAAGATAATAGACTCAAAAAAGAAAATGAGGTATTCTTCCTGACCTCCTGCACAGGAAGTTATTAGCATGGTATTTATTTTCAGTGACTAAACCCTGGGTTAACCATGCCCCAGATTAGCAGAGCAAATCATCTGTCCTGGTCTAAAGTGTTTTCCTTTATCCTGTAAATAACCGAGTGCATTTTCAACACGTAAGAATCTTGAATTGCAGTTAATTAATTCATGGAGACATCACAGTTGAGGAAAATGCATCCTGTTGATTAAATTCTTGGATGGGAATCCGTGGCTTTGTTGCTTGGACGTATTAACTTTCTAAATATCATTTCTGTGGGTTTCATTACAGAGAACACAATGGGTTGCACAAGGCTGAGTGAGAGACACCTGGGATGCCAGATGATCAAACCCAGGGCAGAAAACAAGGAGCTGTGGCTTTGGTAGTTTTTGGGAGTCTGGATGGTTTCACAAAAAAAGCTTTACAGTGGCAAATGGGAGGTTTTTGAAATTTAACCAGAAACAAGTTGTCAGGTATATTTTCCTTCTCTGTTTCTTTCTGTCTCATCGCATTGTTCTTTTCCTTCCAGTGAAGACAATGCAGTATATCTTTTTCAAATTGAGGAAGGTTTGGTAAAAGATAATTTGTAGGACATTACTGGTATTTTTTCCTTCCATTTTTCTTATTTTTATAGCTTGAGAGTTACCTATTCTGCCACACTCTGTTGCAAAAAAGAAAGGGGAAAAAATGGAGAAAATTTAATTTGCATTAAAATAACCATGGAATGAAAATCAGAACAGATTTTTACAGAAAAAAAAAAGAAGCTTCTCTTTTTTTTTTTTTTATTTTAACCACTTTAGTTACAGGAGGTGTGGAGTTTATGCAACACATGAACTGTGCAAAACCTTGAGACATTTGACTTGAAATAAATGTTGTCTTCATTTAGAAAGGGAAGGGTTCTTTGGTGATGTCCCCAAACCTGGTGATCACACTGATGGGGCACCTGTCAAGTGGACTGTCATTGTGGAATTGCAGTGTTTGGGGTGCTCCAAAGCCACAGTGTGCCATTGTACCACACTATCACCTTTGCTTTAAATTACTTCGTTTTGCTTGGGTTTTCCTAAGTATCCTTTCTTCCCCACCTCTTCTGTATCTAAAACTCACTCGCCTCAGGATTTATTCTTCCACCCCGTGGTGGGTACAGAACATGGGCAATACCAAACACTACCTTAAAAATGTGACCATGCAGGACAAATTCTCTCCTCAGACACTCTGCAAGTCCAGTGTACCTCTCTTACTGTTCTTGTGTCAAGAGTAAACATTAGAAGACCAAAGATAACATTATATGTTTCCTAAAGTATTTAAAGTCCCTCTCCAAAGATTGCCATTTCTATGGCACTCTACACAGATTTCCACTTCCAGAGCCAGGAAAAGATCTGTTACTTGGCATTATTTGGTGTTTTGAACGGACACATGGTTAAAAATCTTTTTTCCTCCAACTAACTAGAAGCTGGAATCCTGATGTTCAGAATATACAGAGTGTTGAAAAGATAAATAGCACTGCTCCATTAACAATTCAATGAACTTACAGGAAAGCCTGTCTGATGTCTCAAATTCATGTTTCACACATGCTGAACAGTTTTATGTTTCTTTTACATTCCTTTGAAGTCCTTACATACAAAAGGTCATCACAGCATTTTTTTTAACCTCAAATATTAGGAGCAGTTGCATGCCTGACTCTAAGGCTGCTGATATATGGCATACCAGAGAGAAAACAAAGTGCCAGGCCTTTATCATAAAACACCACCTGTTTCAGACACTGTCAGTCACAGCCTTTTGAACTTCTCATTTCGTTACATACATGGCATTGAGAAAGAGGAAAGGGAGCTGGGGAAGGACAGAAAGATTTCAAGGCAAAAGCTCTAAAAACAAACTCTGGTTTCCTTCCAGCCCAGGGAGTACACCAGAAACGTCCCTGCCTGAAACAAAGCAGAGGGAGGAAGGGTGAGGTTAAATTTTGTGTTTTACAGTCTACCTCGATTCCGCATGAGCATTTGTTATAGATCAGCACAGATCAGACCAACTCCTTTCAACATTTGCTTCACAAAAGCAAGTTTTGCAGTTTCTTAGGTAAACTCTTTTTGGACCATTTCCAAGGCCCATTTAACCTGTGAGATTTATCACAGTTATGAAGGAACACAATTTTCAGTCAAAGCCTTTTCAGCAGTGATTTTGGTTATACCTTGAAAGACTGAGTGGAATTTATTTTTTTAATTCAAATTTTCAAAAATTCCCTCCTTACGTTGGAGTTCCAGGAACTGAATTCCAAGTTTTGTAGCTCCATCAGACTCACTGTTCAGTAAAGTGAGATGCAGGCATTTAATTCTCCACAGTCATTGCTCAGATGGAGTAATTATCTGTAAGATGACAATGAAGAAATAGCTCCTCTCTGATGTCAGTGTATCACAGTCCAGAAGGCTAAACAAATTTTATGGAAATTTTATCTCACAACACCAAGTTATGGATATATAAAAGAAAGTAATTTATTATGATAATGATTAGACTAAAATACCTCAATCAGAATTAGTTACTGCATGGTATAGGTAGATATAAGTACCAGTATAATGTGCTATTTTTGAAGTTATGTTGAAGCAATTATATTGAAGCCAGCAAAAACCAGGTATCAAGTAGAGGCTGCTGTTGCCCACCCATACCAACAACTGAATGTAAATCAGTGGTTTTGAAGGGTTGTCCCCACTCAAGGGAACAATCTCACACACTCCAAGAAGGGGTGTGTAAGAAGACCCTCCCATTAAAAGGGGGCCTGGGCTTTTACAGTGATCTTATGGTGTCTGACTGTCCGTCAGATGGCTCCAGACCAGCGTGGGATAACTTATCAGCAGTACCACTTGTTTGTTCCTTTATCGGGTACTTTACGAGTTCTGCCCCATGCATCCTCACCTCACTATCAGGATGTTTCTTTAGCGTTGATAAGTCTGGCTGGTTTCATATTATTCAACACCAAGATGACCAAGACACCTCCTTCTCCATCACCACTGACAGGGTATTGTCCCTGTTGTTTCACCTCCACGCCAGGCAGAGCATCCTCCTGGAATTACTACTCACTCTGTATTTTTGGTTGAGCACCTTAAGTGGTGTTTGTGGGCTGGAAGATTTATCAGATGCTTTTTCCCCTCTGCTCATTCTCCTTATATGAGTGGAAAGGCATTTACTGAGGGGTTCCTTTGTTTGTTTTGGTTTGTTTTGTTCTCTTAAAAGGTCCTCATGAGCTGAGAGCAACAATTCACCTTCAGAAGGCACAACCAAAGGGAGTGGTAGGATTCTGGGACAAGAAATAGGATTGATTTAGTTACTTACAATGCTGTTGGCAATGTGTAAACAAGCTTTCTGACCGAAGAGGGTTCTATCAGTAAGCTGTTTAGTAGAATAAGAAATAGTATCTTAAGGACACTTGGGCTGCCTAAGGTAAAACAAGTGTTGTAAGGCATAATGGAGACTTTGAAAAACAGCATTGGCTTGTTATGATTATAATTGATATTTATGTCACTTCAGTTGTCACAGACTCAGAAAAGCCTTACAAACTGAGTCATCCTGGGTGACATCCAAACCTCCTACATACCACCTGTAAAGAACGGTCCTTTATAAATATATACCTTAAATATCCTACCCATTTTCTGCAATTACTGCCTGATATTCTTTGTGTTGCAGGAGCCTTATGTGTGGCAAATAATACAACCTTTCTTACTGCTTTTCTAGTAACAGCTTAAACCCCTTGAAACAGGTAGGAGTAACCTTCCTAATAACCTACACATTACTGAGAGAACTAAGAAATTGTAGGAAATCACTGCTGTTCTGGTAAATGGTGCATTACTCACATGTTTCTGCAGGCTGGAATTCAACTTTTTATACACACACTAGGTGAATATGAATGAAATATTCTTAAAATACTTAACATCCTGGAAGTGCCACTGAGCTACAACTGGACCTGGCTGTCAATTCCCCATCAGGAACTCCACACGAAAAGTTACTCAGAAGCAAACTAAGCTCTGAGAACATTAAGGGCACTCAGCACAAATGGTTTAACAGCTGTATCAGATGTTGAATAATACTAAAAAAGACACAGTTCAGTTTTCAGATCAAAGCTGGAGAACCCTATGTTCTGCTATGTCTTTACTGTTCTTGGGAACACTACTTTACTAGATTTTTTAAAACCAGAAATAGATGCTTTATTTGTTTCCCTGCTGCAGACCATGGAGGACAAACCTTGTGGGTCCCTTCCAATTCAGTATATTTTGTGATTCTGTGATCTGACAGCTGATCTGTATAGTGCCTAAGAGGGTGAGCTTTATAACTATGCCCCTTTCTGCACCCTCATCGTGTACCACTGACTGCCAGCACAGCTTGCCACTAAAGGAATCTGAGTTGTTTAAACATCATGATGCTTGTATTTGTTTTGTTTACATTCAGGGGTTTTGTTTCATTTGAAGCATGGGGCCGTGGTAAAGCTGTAATATCTAACCCTATCACCCGTGTACCAGTTTCCACATGTTGTTTCTGGATCTTCAAATTCTGAAATAAAACATGCTTTTATCGTACCTAACACACAGCTGAGCCTCGCAGCAGTTCATGAACTGCTGGATTATTTTAAAAATTAGTCTGGCAAATATTTAAGTGTGGAAAGTGTCATTTTAGAAACTTGTTTACCCACCTACTGGATTGTCATAATCTCGCTTTTAATTGCTGTATATTTATTGGATTCTGACAAAGAGTTGCAAAACATGCCTCTGGTGATTGCATACATTCAAACACATCCAGATAGCACTTGCCTTAAGCAATCGGTGCTGTGAAAGGAATCCTTATGTAAAAGAGGTGAAAAACCCTGTAAACTGAAAAGGAGACAATGTTCTGTCATCTTCAGAAACACACAGGCAGTCAAACACCAACAACAAGCTTCCTAAAACAGTGGAAAAACCCCAAGGATTATACCTCAGCATTACAGCATCTTCTACAAAATGTTCTTGCAGCCTCGTGACAAGAAGACACAGGATATCAATGTTCTCCCTATCTGCAAAAATAAAATCATATTCCACTTGGGACATGTAATTTGTTTTCTCTGTGTTATACGCAGGAACAACGTTACCTCATGTACTGAAATGCTCCAAAATAGATGTGGAGCAGTGCTGTACCAGTGGAAAACATTATTGGAATAGTATCATAATCATAATGGTCTAATGATTAAGTGAGAAGGAAGGTGTGCCAGGGTAGATTTCTCTCTTGTATTTAGACATCTGGAAAAAGATTTGCACAGAATGTGCTGTCATCTAAACAGTTGACTCGGTTGCCTTAGTGGGTCATCATTTCTTTCTTTCTGCAAGAAGGTCATTGGCATTCACATGTCACCGTGATGTAACAATTAATACTGGCATCAGGTTCCCTCTTACTATTCACAGCAGAAGGCATGAAAGAGGTGCCAGTTATTCCAGGAGGGAGAGAAGGAAGGGAAGGAGCATAAGAGGAGCTATAGTTTTGGGAAAAGGGGGTGGAAGTTACCATTAAACCCAAAAATTCCTTAACAAAAGAATGTTCAGTGACCTATTTCTATCATAATTATTAATTATGACAGTGGTGCATCTCAAACAGATCACTTGCAGCGCAAGACAGAGTCTGCTTGAAAAAACGTATTAAATAACAACATTATAAAGTGTGTGACTGGCTCCCCAGTAATTCTAACATGTGTCCTCCTCTCCGCGTGCTTGCACTGCCTCTTGCTTGAGTTTAGTAAAGCAGAAGATTAAAGCTGTCAGTTGCATATAAGGGTTAAGGACTCCAAAAGGATTTATGATCTCTGTGCAGTCTCCAGGGAGAATAAGCAGACTGTTCCCTGCCAAAACACTCCTAAGCTGCCCTGCAGTGAGGAGCATTACAGGAAAAGTACCAGAGTTAGACAGGGGGAGGGGGAATAGCTCAGGAATAGGGAAATGCAGCTGTCAGCACCTTACCTGCTGTGTCTACTCTCCATTCTTACTTCAGTGTACTTCTTATTTTCTTTCAATAAATGTATTTAAATAGACTTTCATTATAATTTTAATTAATTCAAGGTACAGATTACCAGTACATCTTCTGCTGCATATAGAAACTCCCTTAGAATAATGAACCTAAGGAACTCAGGAATAGTGAACTGCTAAGAATAGTGAATTACTAATGAAGATGGCTCCTTTCTCCATTTGCCTATTCATTGCTTGAATTAATATTAATAGTTTACAACTTCATTGCTGGCTGAGACAATTTTTATTGCTTTAACACTCTGGAGAACAGTGCTTATCAAATTGTAATTAGAGATTACAGTATTTTAGTGCCTGTAAATCTGAGAGTACAACTTTCTTTCAGCTCCTGTTATTTAGGTATTACCAAAAGGGAAATCTTCTGAAAATATCACAGTCCAGTCTCCTGTCAAAACATAATCACATCATCTGCCTCTGCCTCAGTGAATTTTGCACAAATTTACCAGTCAGCAGAGGTCTTTCAATCACTGATTTCTCAAAGGGTTGTTGAGAGGACACAAACTCCAGCCAAGGGGGGAAAATAAGCCCTGTGCTTTGACTACAGATTGCAGCTGAGGCGAACACTTATGTGCCACAGCTGTGCGGAGCCTCCAGCTGGAGGAACACACATCCCTGTAAATATCAAACCCATGCATCAGCCATAGTTCATCTCAGTCTGCTTTTCTACAGCTGCATCAGACTGTGGCAAAGGTGATGATAAACGTTTACAAGAGCTTAAGCTCACCCACACGCTTATTCACGCGATTCCTGCCATTTGGGTTGGCATTTCTGAAAACTGCCCAGCTGGCACCGAACCTGCTGCTCAAGGGTGGGGTCAGCAGGGGTCAATCCCACCTTGGACATGGACAGGGGGGCTTCTTCTCCTTGCACAGCCCTTCCCTGCTGGTGATGAAGAGGCAGTGTTCTGTCAGTCCCAAAAGGAGAGGAAAACAAGCCAGAGGGAGGGTTTTGCTATCTGGCACAGGGAAGGGCCATGACGGCTGCGCCTCAATAGCCTTTTCAGGCATAATGTTGCATGTCCTCACTTGTGTAGCAATTTATATCTTGTTTGCATAAGGTGTGTGAATGAGATGCATCTTTCCTGTGAAATGGGAGCATTTCTGAACAGTTATGTAATAAAGGTATTAGCGTGCCTGTCTGCATACATAATGCTGAAGGAGAAGCAGGATAGTGGCTCTAACTGGAGGAAAAAATCAAGAAGCTCAAGGCTGCTTTATAACTCCAAATTAAACCTCTGTGCATCTCTGGCCAGTGCCTTTCCACATTATAGAACACTGGCAAAAGGAAATGCAGTCTGGTACAAGTCGTGCACAAACCTGACTGTGACTCTGAACAGGGTGTGCAGCCCCCAGTGCTGCTGGAAATGGGCAAGCAGGGAAAGAATCTGATCCCTCTGTATAACAGATTGGCTCAAAATCACACCTTTTTAGTGCATCTGTGACGTCATGGCCTTATAATTTCATTGGGTGTCTTAATCCACATGTAACAATTCATGGGGAAAGAAAACCAACCACAGATTAGCCAGAGATGCAGTTCTGCCTGAACTCTGCAATTCTGCACAGTTTGGGCTAAACTGGCTGTCAGAATGACTCATTGAACCTGGGTCATTACATTGGGAAAGAACTCTTTTGGAAGGAAATTAATGAGATGAAGGTACAATCTAGCAAGACCCAGGACACCAGTACCAGTTCCAAGCAAATAGGCGGTTTCTTTATGGAACATATGTATTTTTGGATAGCACTAAGACAGTGCCATAAGGAAGTGTAGGAGGAGAGCAGACTACAAGCCAGAATCTCAGAAAAACTCAGAGGCAGGAAACAAGCAGAAGAAGCTGCAGGGAGCCTGTCTAGATCCAAGAGTCTCTTTGGAATGACTCTGAAGTTAAGAACTGAGAAGATACAGGAAAAGAAAGACAAGCTAATATATTTTCAAATTATACAATGCTTTTATTGTTATCCCCATCCCTTCCATGCCAGAGCTAACAGCTTCATAAATGCTACAACTTTTTATTTTGATCAGGAAATGAACTGAAGCAGTACTTCAACATCCCCTTGTTCTTCTAGTTCCAGTGCTCAGCCCAGGTGACAGCTCTGTCACACTTCAGCACTTGTTTCCTTTTCCAGGCAATGCAGGACTTTTAACCCTTGTGTGAGTCCCTTTCTAGCACATTCCTCTTCCATGTGGGCCAGAAGTCCAAGGCAGATGGCTGATAGCAGTTCACTGCATTTTGTATTGACTGTATATGCAAAAAAATTCAAACCAAGAATAAATACAAGAAACACAGTAAAGCAATTACAAAAATATCATGAGTACAGTTCCTTACAGCGCTCCACTGTCAGTCACTGAAATCAGTGTATTTTTTAAAGAAAACAGGGAAAAAAATTGTAATGGTTCTTCTTTCCTCAAGGATAGTCTCAGTATTTGTTTTTTTAATTTATTGCTTAAGTTTAGTAGTCTCATAGTCAGGTGACAGTAATTTCCCTGCAATCCCTGACAAATTCTTCTGTGGTTTTCCCTGTTCTGGAGTATGCAGTTTTTTGAGATTGCTCTCAACTAATTTTACCTGTTTGAAAGTTGGGTATCTTCCATAAATTCAAAATCTGTGTGACTTCCCTAATGGAAAGACGGGCTCTTCCCATTTGTCTTACATTTCTATCTTCAAGTGTCTGAGTCACTGAAAGCACTTATCTCTCTCCATTAGAGCAGCCTGAGAAATTAGACAAGTAACTTAAACTTGATGTTTGAATTTAGATGACTAAAGTTAGGTGTGACAAATCCCACCCTCTGACACTTTAACAGCACCTTAAGTTACACCTCTCTCTATTTCCAGGTGAGAACAGTTTAGGGTTATTTCTAATTGCTGGAGCCATACACTTCTTGCAGATGATCCCAAAGTAATCAGGTGTGAAACTGGATTATAAATATTTGTTGAGAATAGAAAAAGCAAGCCAAATTTTTTTGTTCCCTGGAAAATTTTACTGGCATTCATAGACAGAAGGGCATTCTGCTGCTGATTTGGGACAACCTTCTGTAACAGAGGAACATACTTTAATCTTCATCAGCATTGCTTTGTAGATCAAATCTTCCAACAAAATTTAGTGCACCTGATTGATGTGTTATGGAATAGGCTATGTTTTCAAGCTGCAGATACTGAGTGTATAATGATATCATGTCGAAGAAGTATATGGTTGGAGCTTTGGTCAAAAGTCAGTTTTGCCAAAGCAAATTTTATCAGGGTGAGTGTAATTTACAAACATAATACTGTATTGTCAGCACTTCAAATCAATCAGTCTGCAAGTGAACAGCTCAAAAAACCCCATTGTGGCCAAACACTTTCTCTTAAAGGTATTTATCATTAACTACATTAATGTACGGAAGATGTTCAGAGCACACTGACAATTTTTTTTCCTGGTCAATATTAAGAAAAAAATGGTTCCTAACTATCTTTAGTTGGCTTTGTAGGATTCAAGGGATACTTTGGAATTCTCTGATATGAATGATAATTCAAGGTGACTCCCAAAGACATCAGCCATTCTAGGAACAAAGCCTACTTATTCTCAACCTGTTGTTTCAAAAAGTTTTTTTGCTAGTTTTTAGGGTTAGCATTCAACCACGAATTAGGTAATTTTAATTACAAAGTACAAAAATCTTGTGCCTTAAATGCAGGATGTATTCAAAGGAGTCCTAGATAGAAATTCCCAGAGGCACTCACAAATCAGTGTAATTAAGTTAATCTCCATAGTTCATACATTTTCTCTCTCTCTTTTTTTTTTCTGTGTAAATCATTAACTGAAAGAATTATTTTCTCACCAATAACGAAAAAAAAGCAAACATTATTTGATCATGGCTTTGATTCATGACCTTGTCCATGCGACAAAGCAAAAACTCAAGGCTACATAACTAACATGTTTCCATAGACTCAGAGAACAGAGAATTTAACAGAGCCAGCACGTCCTTTCAGAGGGTGTCTGGCAGGTAAAAGGAGTGAGGAAGAGCCTCAGCAGTGAGTGCTGCAGTGTGGCCTCTGAGTCCATCACAAAGCATGTGCTTGACACAGGTTTCCCCACTTTTTAAAGGGCAAGAGCAAGAGAAAGGCTGATTCCTTGAGCCCAGCTGATCCAGGGAGAGCTGCAATGTTTTCCTTCTGCATCTCTTCATCCCTAGGACTGCACTCGGAGAGGAGCACTGCAACATTTAGGAGACATCTGTCTTTGCTAGTTTTCATTGTTTCTGTTATTCGGAGCTATCTGCCATCTTCCTACGAAGTGACTTCATCTGAGAAACTTGCAACCAGTTACAGCCAAGTGTCAAAGAAGCCAAACAATAAGACAGAGAGTGTAGAAGTTTAATATTTACTTAGTGTTTTAAAATAGAACATCTATTCCAACATACATAGGGGTTTACATGCCGTGGAAAGCAGAACACCATGCAGTTATCCTTACCCTGTAGTTTTCCCTCTTCTGCTTTTCAGCTTTAATGAGACTTCACAAGTAATTCTGTTCCCAGGTCAATTTACACACTGCCTCATACTTGTCAAAATTATTTTATTTTATTTTATTTTTAGGTCTGGAACATTCCTGAGAGGACTGATAACCAGAGGATGTGTGTAACATGAAACACCTGCAGATTTGTATAGAGTTAAACAGCTTCTTGTTTATGTTTCTCATGACTTACTTAAAGAATTGGGAAACAGGCCCAAATAAATACAGTTAAATGTATGCATTGTGTAAACATGGCCAGATCCCAAAGAGATGCATAAATGAGAGGGCACTGGGCTCTAGGTTGGTTTTTTTGCTGATGTTTTGTATATCAGTACATGCTGTAAAAAGTATAATTAGGTATGTGTCACTTTTAGGGCCTTTTTATCTCCCCTCTGAAATTAGAATACTAATAATTTAGCAGGTTTGTAGTTAATCTGCTTGAGTACAGGTTTAGAATTTCATTTTAGTCTTTTTTATTATTCAAAATCCTGGCCACAGATACTCAGACACTGTTTTCTAAAGCCACCCCCTCATATTCCAGGTTGTAGTCCAGAATTAGGATAACCCAAGCTTGCACCACAAACCCAGGCACTGACATTTTGATGTTTCCCTTGGAGCTGAGGTTCCTACACGGTACTTAGAAAAGCTGGTTCTCAAAGGAATGGCCTTTCAGAAGATAAAGTGAGCACGAACTTGAAAGAAAAGCTTAGCAGAGGAGCTTATGACTAATCTGATTCAGCCAGCTGATAGGCATGTCTCTTTCTCAAGATAATCAGCCTCCAATCCTTTCCTGGTGGTAGTAATCATTCAAGAAGCTTAGTTTGGACCTGCTAAACCCCTGTACTTGTCATTTGCTCGTGCTGGCTTTCTCTCATGTATTCCTTAAGTTCCAAATGCTTTCTGCAGAAGTCCTCTGCCATCTCTCACCTATTAGGGACCTGCCTTCTCTCATGCTGCTGTTAAGTAATAGTCACCAGGTATGTTGTAAGACTGCCAATGATAAGGAAAGGCTGCCTGGGGCTCATGTTGTGAATAGTTCAGCTGTGGTACCCACATCAGTCTACCTCACATGTGGCTGGACTGAAAACTCCTGGTCAGTCCTATCCTACCCTCAGGAACAAGGTCTATGTGAGACCCAGATACTGAGTCAGCAAGGTCCAGCCCAGCTATCACCCAAACTAAATCCACTGGAAGTTCATGCCATCAGCCTTTAGCCCCACAGAGCTCTCTTCTTTTGGCCTCACCATGTTTTCTCTGGGGTCCAGCCTCTGTGAATGTTTTGAGAGGTGGTTCACAACACCAGGAAGGCTGGCTTAAGGAATTGTACATTTTCAGCCTAACTAAACAATCCACTTCAGGGGCCTTAGAACTGTTAAGGGGTTGGGTGTTCCACAAGGTTTTAGTCCAGGGGAGGAACACAGTGGTTTCTAAATATGAAAAGATAGAAAAATAAATGGTAGAGGACAGTCATCGGAGCAAGTCTGAGGTTTTATGCTGGAAAAGGTTGGAACAAAACCTGAAATTGCTGACATAACTTGCATGTCAGCCTCTTTTCATCTATTTATTAATTCTGTTTGTTCCAGTAATGGCTAAAGAGTAATCCCTCTTATCTTTGGGTCTTGCTTATCATTGTACAATATTAAATATATAGCAATGTATAATGTTGCTTTTTCAGTGCTTTATATCCAAAGTACATTTGGAGCCTCTCTGAGGTACATGTTGTCCTGCTTGCAGCCAGCCAGTCACGGAGATGATCAAGAATTCTGTACTATGCAAAAGTGACATTCTGAAAACATTACACCTCCTAAACATTAGGCTGAAAGCAATTTACCAGCTTGCAGACATGGATATCCTCAAATAAGAATGATCTTACTTGCTAATGTGGAAATGATATGAAATTGGGACAAACTTTAAATGACCAGAATCATTCTATTCAAGGCAGGTCAGCATAATCCAAGTGGGCTTTAAGTTTAAAAATGTTCAGCAATACCTTGTGTGATGTGATTCTTCAGATCCAGCTTGTACAGATTAACACTTGACTGATCCTCCTGGGAAGGGTCACTGCAACAGGAATAAAAAACCCACTCACTGCTGCTCAGGCAAATTTTCAGAATACTTATTTCTACTTTTGAAAGACAAGACAGGGACAGAAACGATAGTGCTGCAAAGAAACCAATCTGACCAAGGGTGCAAGACTCTAAGATCATTTTATTGCCAACATCACTATCAAAACATGAATATTGTTTCCAACTCCCCTACTACTGTGCATCTCCTGAATAGTTTAGTACTCTGAATATTGCTTTGAAAGAACTCAGCCCAATGTACACTCCCTTGTGTCCCTCTGTAAATGTTTAATTATTGGCTCACAGCATAATGTCCAGTTGACACAAGCATGCACACATCCTGGTGTCTACATTTCCATTACCTTACAGTCACACAACACTTTGTGAATGCTGTGTAAGAAGTCATTTAAATGTTTTGCATCACATGAAAATCACTATGCACCATGTGGGGTGTTTTCACAAAAATATGCAAAAATCCTCACAGTCATAACTTTACAGTGCCTGACAATTAAAATGCAATTTAATAATATTATAAATGTATGGATGTACATTAGAAAAATATTTTCAAATCCCTCTCAAAATTCAGTGATCTGCTTTATAGGAATTGGACTTACAGAAAGGATAATCCTGCATTATGAAATGTAACAGTGTAGAAATAGTTATACTTCATTGCAACTCTAAGTTCTGCTGAAATGTGTAAGAATTTATCAAGACATGTCAAGTAAATTGTTCATATGTGGATCACAACAATGAAGCAAATCTAACCCAAGATTCAAAACAGAGCAGAATGCATACAAAACCTCAACAAATCTGCCTGAGAGGTACTTGTAAGTGGTTTGTTTGGATATGTGATAGCTTGTTCCATTTTTAATATTTTCAGTAGAAAACAAGTAAACTCAGCACTCAAAGGTGAAAAGAAATGTGAAAGTACTTATCAATGGATGAACGTGAGAAAAAATGGCATCATCTCCAGCTTTCTTATTATTATTAAAATCACTGTTTCTGCAGAGTCACTTAACATCCTGTGCAACAAAGTCCCTCATCATATGCCAGCATTTTAGCACCAACCAATCCTATTCCTGATCAACAAAACATCTAGTCAGTTCTAACAGAATTTAAATATGTATAAAGATTGTAAGTTTAAGTGTGTTCCTCAAAGCAACTGTTGTTCTGACAGAACTGGACATCACCTGAATGTAAATGCCATAAATTAAACAGAAGTTGACCTCTTTCTCTCTGGGAATTTTAACATTACTCATACAGCACTTAGGTTGAGATTACTCTACTGAAAGCAATCAGTTTTGCTATAATTTGCTCATGATGGTTACATTTAAATGTTAAATAACCAACCCCATAACATATTTCAGTCCACTTCACAGTGAGTGGTGGTTTTGTCTAACACAGATTTTCAACTTTTAACAACGCAGATGATACTGTTTTAGTCTAATTTCCACCAAAACTTAGTGAGCAGCACATCACAAACTCCAAGGAAAATGCTGTATTCCTCAAAGAGCAAGTTATCAAAGGACTTCATAGCCCTAATAATAGCTTTCTGGCCTTAACAACCTAGAACACAAATGACATCCGCTGGATATTTGTTAATTATGTTTTTGAATTGCTTATGGCTACACTGGAGGATATATTCCAGGCTCTGAATTCTAATAATAGACGCCTGCTTTGGAAAGCATAAAACTCCCTCTTTCCTATCCAACCTCTCCATAGCTAAGACAGTAAGTCCCCTTCTTTTATATTACCTACTCTCAATAAAGTACAACAAACTGCTGCTCTCCTGTAATATACAGGGAATATCCACGTGGATGCAAAACGTGTAGATTTCTAAGTTTTATGAAATGCTTTGTGAGCCCTTAAGAAATGCAGAAGACTAATTAATCTGAGGCAGCAGTTGTACTTAATGCTTTCATAGATCTCAGTGTTCTGTAATCCTTCAGGAATATAGAAGGTGAGGCTCAGTTCAAAGGGATGTTTATCGTAGCTATCTGAATGTATTGAGATTAGACTAAGCTGTAAATAGCATAAAGTGAACTTTCTTACTAGGAACTATTAATTTCTCTTTTGATCACTCAGAAACAATTCAAGTGCGATCAGAGCCCAGGCCAACACCTGGAACTGTGGAGCTGTAACATTTACGCAATGTTTTGATAATGAATACCGAATTTCAGAGAGTTCTGACAAAAGCTCATGTCTGCTTTTGTTTTACCTCTTCAGCTTTACTGAACCGACTGAATCTAAAGAAGGCCCATATCTATGTAAGGTTTCTCCCCGGTTTTAGGACCACTAAGCATCTGACAGCCAGTCCATATCACAGGAGCACAGATTTTCTCTTCCATTCCCCTCTGTTTCTACACCTGTGAGGAGGAAGACATGTGGTGAAATACCTGCTTCCCCATGAGTGTTTCCAATAGAAAATACAAGACATATTTTGAAAAGTAAGAAGATGTAAGGGAGCGTGGAACAATCTCTTCAGGAGATGGAATATTGCTACAACAAAAGCAGATATTTTAAAATTCAGGGTATTCATAAAATATTATCATTATGGTGTAAGTGACACTATTAAATTAATTGCTCTTTTTGTGTAAACAGGAGATAGTCTTTTGAGAAGTCTTATCCTGTTTTTCCAAAAAATGCCCTTGAAAAGTACTTACCCACAGCAGACACAAACATTTACATGTTGCAGCTCGTGGTACAGATTAAAAAAAAAAAATTCCATGAAAACATATTACGTATGTATTGACAAGTTGGATAAGAATGTAAAGACTGATCCAGGAACATATATCTGCCACTTTTGGCATGGAATACGCCTGACATTACACCTGCCCTGGCTAGGTGAAAGATTATCTAGATATGAAAAGGCAGAACAAACACTGACAATGAGGCTTTCATGTGAGAGGCTGGAGAACTTTGTGGTGTGAGGGTAGGGCAGGCAGAAACCTCTGCTCAAATGAGCTCTCCAAGGGCAGAGCACCAAAGCCAGACAAACACCAAGAGAGAGACAGTGGGAAATCTACCGTTGCGGGTTTTATTAGGCAAACATGTATCATGAATGACATTGGGTCAGTTGATTTGTCTTGCTCCAAAGCTACAATTACACACCTGAAAATCTGTTTTCCTTCCTCCTCACCCTGCCCGTTATTGTTCTCACGGTCTTAGTCCATGGCACCTTTTTACTGGTCAAATTTGCCTCTCTAGGTCATCTAGGGCTGTGGTAACCCTACTCCTTCCTTTCAAGAGAGGGAAAGAATCAAGAAGAAGCCAGACGTGCTGCATCCAGAGCCAAAGGATTTATTCCCCAGTGGTAGAACCCTGTGTAGAACAGCTCTCTTCTCACAGACTGGTTGACAAAACCTTCCTTCTCCCATCCTTGCCTGGAGTTTTGGTGCCTGTACCAAGGTACCTCTTGGATGGTGTGCCAGCTCCCGAATTTTGCAAACTTTAAGAACTTTGCTGGCCTATCTGCTCTCCACAGCAAGCAGAAGGAGTTAGGACACTTTGTGGGGGGGGTCACTGGAACTTGACTAGGCCAATTGCCTTCCCCACCATTTCAGGCTGACTCGGGGAAGACAAGGCACCCCAGCTGAATGGATTCATTCATTTCACATGAGCCAAGGCTTCTGTGCAGTACAATAACTGATTTTCCTCAGAGAATAGGATTGCAAAACTAAAGGGCTCTTGGAGTTAACCTTTAACTCAAATGCCTAATCCAGTGTTTTGTATACTGAGGGCAGGCAACCTCCTAGTGTTCCCATAAGAAGAGAACAAGGTGCTTTGGCACAGCCAGGTTGTAGGATGCTGGCACCAGGAGGCAGCTCTGGAAGAAGCTGTTCTATTCCTCTCCTTGGGCAATTCCCATCCAGGCTAGTCCTGCAGAGCAGAAGTGAGGAATAAAAGCAGCAAATTTATTCACAAAGAATGGCTCTTTGCCTGCTAAAAGTTATGTTTATGCTGCTGTCTCTGTAAACCTGGAGGTGGGGAGCAAAAGAAAGACCTGGCTCATACTCACTGTGAGGAGGGACAGAGAGGAAGCAAAGGAAGAAAAAGAACAGCCTTATCCTGGCAGGAAAAGAATGGTGAGAGGGAGAGGAAAGAATTTTCCTTGCATACTTTCCCAAGTCAGAACACCACTGAGGAAGCATCTGAGTTAGTGCTCTGAAGGTTGTTTGCACCCTTGAATCTTTGACTGTAATTTGACATACAAAGTAGTTACTCTTGTATTTATCAGCCAAGAAAAACCAAAGTACAGCATTTCTTTTGTGAAACTAAGAAGACAGCAAATGATTGAGACCCAGTTAGTCACGAGGCTCACAGTATTTTTGTCAATTATATAGGAGCACATATGTAATTTTCTAATACTGTACTGCCTAAATTAGATTGTCATAATGAATTCTTGCTTAATTAAAGAACACCTACTTTCCTGTATAATAAATAAATAACGTTTTTTATGTCTGCACTTCCAGCAAAGTTTTGTGCAAGAGTGCTAATGTTTCACTTTCCCTATGTGTCCATAGTTCTTATAAATTACTGGGATGCATTTCATTTAGTGCATTGTTATGATGAACCTCTAGAGCTATTTCTGAAAATTCATGATTTTGAAGCAATGCTATTTCATATTTAAAAACAAATCTTAGGAAAATAAAACTGACATTAAGTTATCAAACTACAGACCCATTAACCAGATTCAGAACAAGGCAAAAGGGTGTCTACCACCAAACCTGACAAGAATTTGAATAGAGGTTGCAATATCTCACTGACAAGGCAGGACTAAAATAAACAGATTGAGAACACATTTTGACCTTGTTTTGTGGTTTTTTGTTTTTGTAGGGTTTTTTGTGAAGTTGTTTGCTTTAAATAATAAATTAGCCAAGCATTATTCAATCTTTACCAATTATGTTAAAAAAAAGCAGCACAATATAAATGTAAGTTAGAAACAATCACATCACAGAACAATGGGAAAATTATCCAGCAGAATCTAAGTTTTTTCTCAGTACTGTGTTTTTCCCCAGTATCTGCAGAATTACTTGACTGGTAAAAAATAGGACTGAGATTTTCCCCATGTCCAAGTCAGAATGCAGGTGAAGAAATCAAGCATGTCTACA
Organism: Campylorhamphus procurvoides; assembly: GCA_013396655.1. Lineage (NCBI taxonomy): Eukaryota > Metazoa > Chordata > Aves > Passeriformes > Dendrocolaptidae > Campylorhamphus > Campylorhamphus procurvoides. The sequence continues at coordinate 13,037 of WBMV01000666.1, read as the reverse complement.
ACTGTGTGTGTGAAATGTTTAGTGTTCAGTATGACATTATCCAGACTAAAACCAAGAATTTTGGTACATCTGGATAGTACAGAAAGAGGGATAGCAACAATTGCAAAAATTTAAAACACACTATGTACCGTAACTTTTTATCCTGGATTTCTAAACTTTCAGCCTTTAGCCTTGACCTTTTCTTCCTGTGCATATTGGATAAACAGAAAACAAAATTTTGTGCTGTGAACTCTCACTGACTCATATTTTTATTTATGAGTCAGTTATCTTAAAGGAATATTCATTCAACCACTAAAATATTTTTTATCAAAAGAGTAGTTATTTTCCAAAACCGTAAGAACTACATTATGTGAAGTATTAGTAGCTAACACAACAGTTTTAATGTAAAGTTATTTCCTAATTTCATTGTCCTCAGTTGTAAAATCATTGCATTACCTAATGTTTTAAAGTCACCCTGGTTTCTCCAAGAAAAGCCAGTACTCCTCTTTAGGAAAAACAGAAATATTGTGGGGTTCTAATAAAAAAAAATTAAAAAGCAAATGTATGAAAAATGTTTTGATTATGAAATTACAATTGCAGTTTTCACAGAGCACTGCTAAATATAAGTTTTCAAATAATCTTATTACGGAAGGCCTTTCTAGTGTCTTCTATGTATTTAATAATGCTTAAATTTTAGCAATGGTAATATTTCATAAACAGACAAGACCATTTAATTGCATCCAGCTGCCAAATGATTGAGATGTCTACACTTCATCCACCTGTTGACAGGGAATTAAAGAATGAGCAAAGTGGCAAGCACTGCCTTAAATGCCATTTTCAGCATTTACCTATTTTATTTGGTAAGAAAGAGAAAACACCTGCTCTCCTGCTGGAACATGAAAATGGGTGCACTAATATCCTACCTAAATAGAAATAATTGTCAAATTAGCAAAGTAATGGTTGCATCCATATTCTAATAGACATAGGAATTTAGAAAAAAACAAACAAAAAAAATCCACACTTTTTTTTGTCTAAGGTTACATTTCTGAAGTGTATAGAAATATACAAAATATGCTATGTGTTATCTCCTCCAAAAGCTGTAATTAGAATTTAAAATTTACCAAGAGTTTCCCCCAAATAATATGCAGAATTTTGCCTTATATTTAATACAAGAACGAGGTACAATGCCTAGGCATAGATCATGGTATATGTTTACCTAAGGAGCAGGAGTTTTAGGGTCAAATGGAAAAACCCTATATGAATTATAAAAGAACCTTTTATGGAGTTCACTGTCTGTGGCTCACAACTAGTCTCAGTTGCTAGAAAACTAAATGCAGGGAAATTCAAGGTAAATATCATCACTCAAGTCTATTTCCAGTTTCCATCAAATACATTTCCTTCCCCCCCCCCAAAAAAAACCCCAAAAATTGCAACCAAATAAATAACCTCAATCACATTTAAACATGTCTGGTGAGAGGTGAAATATTTCAATCTGCAACTCAAAACTTCCTCACTAGTGTCCATACTTTTTACTTGTTTTTTTCCCCACATACCAAACTGCAAAACAAGGTAAGCCATTCACCTCTGTTTGTCGTGTCTTAAACAAACTGCTTGACCTTAGTGGACCTGAACAAGTTTAATGCTAAATTCATTCTTCAGTGCCTTGCTGAATAGCAAGGGAGATAAACACATGCTTACATAATTTGCTAAGCTGGGAGTCCAGTTATGTATATAATATAGCCATTCAACTGAATATTTACCCCAATACAGCACAGGGCATTAAGCAGTTTTTAAAATTCAGTGGCCTAGAAGAGTACTGAAAGCTGTAAACTGGGATGAGATGTCTTTCAACCTGATAAAGCACAAGCTGTATTACTGGGCAAAGGCAAGGCGGACAGACAGAGCAGAACAAGACAATGAATATAAAACACAGTACCAGCAATAGCTTCAGGAGAAACAATCGGATAGGGATTCAGAATTTCACTGGTAAATGAGACAAGATAGTGACAGAATGGTGGCAACTCCTTGTCTAATGTGTGTATTTGCTGTGTCATTACAGAGCCAAATTGGAGGACAAAAGTAATGAAGAATCAGTTATCATTTTCAATACAAAACAAAAACATCCCTTGAGGAGATCATTCCACACAGGGATAGGAGGAAAAACTGCTGCTTACTGACAGAGTGAAGAGATAAGAAGGAATACTGAGCACCGTAAAAAGACAAATTTAGTTATTTCTGCATTTTGATGTTCTAATCGAGACGGATAACCAGATCACAAGTAGAGGATGTGCAGAGACAGCTGCAGGACAGTATTTCTGGTGCATTTTCCTCCAGCACATTTTGAAGATTAAGGAGTGCCTAGGATATTAATTCCCTTTGACATAAATGGGTGATGACAATAGGCTGCGATGTGTGGGGTTGATGCTTGCCATATGTTTTTTGACACAGTCGAAGAAGTTATTTTTGAAACCGGATAAAACAAATTTTACAACATGACATGTGGGATAGGAATGAGCTATAGCTGCAGCAGAAGTTCTCTCTCTTGGTCTAAATGAACTCCTTACAGGATGTTATGAAAGTATGAACCAGTTATTCGACCAGAACAGGAGCAAGTTGGTCTCTGTTTCACGAGTATTTTAGGTACCTTCCATTAAGGGGGAAGGAAATTAAATGAGTAGATTCTCTTTTGAATATTTCTAGCAGAACTTGTATCACATTTTGTGCTGGCAGCTTAGTTTCCCAGCATTTATAAAGGTACCCGATATCTGCTTTTCCCACCAGCTGCCTCTGAATAGGGGTATTTTCCCAAGAGCAAAACCACTACATAAAGTAAGATAATATAAACATCATCTGGAAATCTAGTTTAAGTGACCAGTGCCAGAAGCAAGCATGGAGGAAATTCAGGCAGCACTTAGTACTCTGACTGGGTGAGAAATTATTTCTGATCCTTGTTGAGAGTTCAGATATACTTTGACAGAAACAGATTAGGAGCTTTAAAAAAATACCAAACTTGCTCTGTACGAAAACCACTGATGTGTTATTGGTCATTTGAATGATTAGTCCTTTCTTCCCACCTACTTAGGTCTATGGCATGTAGCTCAATGAGTTCATTATGCTGTGCACCATTATTTTTAACTTAATTCCCATTCTAGTTGAATGGTTCACTGTAGCTCCCTATTTTCCCTCTTTCCGTGTCTAGCACTTTGCACATGTGTACTAAGCCCCCTCTTTTTTGACTCTAAAGAACCACAGCCTTATCGGTCTCTCATTTTTTCACTCCTAAATACTTTTATTTCTATGAAACTGGAGATTTTTGTCTATTCCTTTTTTCGTTTATGCCAACTAATCAATCAGAACTGTCTGTATGATTTCAAATGCAGATGAGTGACTGACTGGTTATCATTATTATAACAATGTTATAGAATAACCAAATTCTAGAAGGGTTTGTGTTAGAAGGAACCACAAAGATCATCCCATTCCACCCCATGCCATGGGCAGGGGCACCTTCCACCAGCCCAGGTTGCTCCAAGTCCTGTCCAACCTGACCTTGGACATTTCCAGGGATTCAGGGGCAGCCACAGCTTCTCTGGGCAACCTGTGTCAGGGCTGCCCACCCTCACAGCTTTTATCTCTTTTTTAAACTGCTGCAGCATCATGACAGAGTTTTCCTCATATTTTTTTTTTCTTTGAATCAATCATGCTTACTTAGAAGTACCACATACAGCTATCTTTTCCAAGGAATTTTCATGAACATTAAATTTCCTTAGCTCTCCTGGGGACCATTCATTCAGATCACCCTGATCTTATCTTAGGGAAAAAGCACAAAAAATATTTTTAATGATTTAAAAAAATTTTTGGATTCCAGCCCTCAATAAGGATACAGAGCTACGTTTTAAAAAAAAACAAAAAACTTTGATGTAATGATTTTCAGAGATTAGTGATAAACTCTTTGAAAGGATGCAGGTGAGTCACTATGTGAGCATTTAAAGACTTCAATAGCACATACAAAAATACCCCAAGAGAAAAGAGCACTTGACCACAATATTTAGCATTGTTTGGGAATACAATATACAGCAACTTGTCCTGGCAACATATCTTTAAAAGTTACACAAAGGACCTACAACTAATATCTGTAATGCAATCTGTAGTTCTAAGTCTGGAAGCAATGGAAAAACAAGTGCATTGATACAAATGTGTGTTTTCAGCTTCCACTACTTATAAGATTATAATGGATTTGACTGCCTTTGCTATTAGTAATTTCCCCAATGAATCTGTGGGTGGAACAAAAATGTGGAAATGAAAACTGAGAGGGTATTGTATGTTCATGATAATCCACCTCCATTCTTACACAGTGGATGCAATTTGAGCTGTCATCTTTTTGTGTCTCAGTTTTCCCATTTGTAAAGGAGTTCAAGTCAGAATACACTCTTTTACCACTACCAGGTATCTTCTACCACCTTAGCTCCTTTGTGTTCCCAAACTAATTTCCTGTTTCGAAGATGAAAGGAGAGAAGTAATTATTAATACTGCTTATGAACAGGCTTTCTTGATTGCCTCCCAGTGGCTGCACTCCAAAGGCTGGTAGGTGTGTGGGACACAATTCCCCTGTGCAGACATCCCCAGTGATGTGGTAAAGGTGGATCTCCCCTGCCTGGTCACCCAGGATCCTGTCTTCTGATCCCAACCATACACCATAAGCATCACAATTACATACCATACCTCCCCAGGTATTTGAATATGAATTGAAGTTAGAGGCATAAGAGAGGACACTGATGACATGTGATAGAAGTAGTGTAACCCTCCTTTCCTATCACCTTATCTTCCTGAACACGTAAACTCTACAAACTCAAAAAGTAACATGAGAAAACCTATAACAAATGGACAAACACCACTTTATGCTGTTTGCATATGGGAGATGTAGTTTGTCATATCAGAGGAAGATATAAAGACTTCCATTCAAACATTCAATTGAGACTTCTCCCTCCAATCTGAACCACTCAGTTTTAAGCAGTTATTTCACTCTGCTTTGCCAAATAGCCTTATGGCACCTACCAGAAAGACCCTGGAGCTAAATTCTCCTTAGATTTCTGACCACCTTAAACAGCATCCTCGGATTAATTAGTATCCATGTTCCTGGCAAATTCAGTAGTAGAAAGGAATGAAAAATTCTTTCATTGCAGGGACATGTAGTACACATGAATCTCTTTGGCAGTGCCTACTCAGGTTCCCACTCTTGTTCAAATGCATGTTAGAACTTCTGTTGATGAGTGGTAGATCCCAAATCTAACTCAAATTGGTTGAAGTTCTATAAGGTCAGCATACAAGACTTGGCAAGTTTAAGCTGCTGGAAAGCTACATAGAAGGAATCCACTGATTCCACTTGAATATAATGCATATCATTGAGATATGACTTGTATAAAGTGACATCAGGCAGTAACCATGAAAAACTCCTTAATAAACACTCAAGCTGGTAGTTACAGTTTACAGGCAAATCACGACAGTTTGGAACATGAGAGGCAGTAAAACTTTCTGAGTAGCCATGGTCGAAAAACCAGTAAAATAAGTCAACGTGAAACTGTCAGCATCATCTGGACTACAAAGGATGTGAATGCAAAACGCCATTCTATTAATTTCTGTGGTTTCCATTAGTTCTGGATTATTGTTTGCAAGCATAAACTTATTTTGAAATAGTAGGACTTTCTAGGTTTGCTGGGGTTTTTTCCCCCAGAAGAAAGTATCTAAAATAATAAAATAATACATTGTAATAAGGCAGGACAAAACCCAAGAGTTTTCCAAACACTGAAGGAAATAGGCAAGGTGGGGGGAAAAAAAAGCCACAAAAGGATGACTGTAGCATAAATGATTGGTAACTTCCATTCAATTTTGATAATGAGTGTTTATAGAACTTGAAAGGAAAAAAAATGGACTCTGTCATAATGCAAGAAGGATTAAAAGAAAAGGACTGAAAATTAATTGTGTGAGTAGGATGTGGTTGGCTGGCTTGAGCCTCTGAAAATATAGATATCTGTGGACACTGGTGGGCTGCTGGCCAACCCGCCTCCTCGGCTTCATTACAAAATGGTATTTGCTCCAAAGGAGACGCATTTTGGAAAACAATGAAAGGGATACAAAGATGGGGAAGCTACTTTATCTCCTAGAAGCATGATTAAGTAACCAAACCCAAAAAATATCATGTTAAAAAGGAAAAACAAGAAACAGAAATCACTTAGCTACATCCCTGGAGGGTAAAAGCAGTTCCTCATCCCTGTGTTCATCACTATATGCAGACTGCAATCCCCATAAGCTTTATGTCTGAGACAACTTGATGCCTCTAGCTCCACAAAGCAAAAAGATGAACTGAAGAAGCAACTGAATCATGCTAAGTGGACTCTGTTCACACAGAGGTGTCAGGAAGAATATATCAGAAGAGGTTCTTAGCTCACAGAGAAATTAAACAGGAGGATCTCTGGCGAGATAGACTGTGAGGTCTGTCCTGAGCAACTTGGCTGCATGGTTTGAACCAAAATTAGTGCTCCGTAGTCTGGACTGAACAGTTCCTGAGCATTCAGGTTGCCCACTTTACATTTCAGCAGCACCTCAGTGATACCCTGCAGCTTCATCTACTATAAAATTCCACAGAGCCTGAGACATGCAGAAATTACTAAAACTAGAAACACAACAAAAAAATTCACTGAGTATCATTTTTCTTTGAAGCTATATTAGACTGCACAAAACCCTGTTTGTTGGCTTTTTTATTTACATTTCCAGAATTGTTGCAATCACTTCATCTATACTCTGAAGTTATTCTTGATGTATCTGCCTATAACCACACTAGTTTAAGACAAAAAACTATCTCCCTTTGAGTAATTTCTCCTTCCTAATGCATGTACATACACACTGCAATTTTGAAATGCTGGGCAAAAAAAAAGAAAAAGAAAGAATGAGTCAGACATTAAGTGCTCTGAATGATATGTGATAATTGAAGTTCATAATTATAAGGTCTTTGCATTTAATCTCCCTGTGTCACATGTACATTTTGGCAGTGGTTTCCAGAGCCTGTGGGGCTTTACTGGTCTCAACTGGACTGATATGGGCACAGGATGAAAGGCAGTCTCTTGGATACTAAGACAACCAGAACTTTAAAGATAAATCAGCACTCTAAAACTAGACACGGAAACTCACAAACTTAGGGCAGGGAGCAGGTGCTGAATATCCTTCCTCCAGCTACCAAAAACACACAGCATCTTCAAACCCTTATATTTCTGCACGAGATACATCCTCCACCTCACTCCTAAGTAAATACTTTACTGACAGAGTATTAAAACTGAAGAGCTTTGCAGAAGCCATCCAAAACATACCTTGCAAATCAGCCTTCAGAGAATGTTAGGACCATTGACATTTTAGGAATACTGACATTTTAGGAATGGTGTCATTATGGAGGTGGTCTCACTACCACAAGGTCCATAAAAACAAGGACAGTGGAATATTGAAGACACACAAGAACACATCAGAAGTGTGATCAGAACAAGAAAGGCCCCCTTGGAAGAGATTTTTCCAGCACTGCATCCGGCTGCCAGCAAACGGATTTCATTTCTGAGTGTCTTAATCATAGGATTTATCTGGCAGCCTCTCAAAAGTGTTGCTGCAATTACCTTTTTTTCTTGTAAGCTAGGATTAGTGTAATACAAATACAGGTAAGTTACCACATGACAATACAGTATTTGTTAGGACTTCATCCAGGTTTTTTGGTAAAGAAAGACAGCATTACTTAAACACTGATTTGGATGAACACCTGTAATAATTATAAAGGATACAATAAACAGCACAGTAGGAGAACACAAATATCAACTCCTCCTCTATTTGCTATGGAGCAGGAAGGGAAAAAGAAGGAAGGGAAGAACAGAAAAGAAGAAAAGAAAGAAGGAAAAAAGGAATGAATTAGGCTGTGTGCTGGCTGGGGAAACGTGACATGGGATCAAGATGAAGAAACCACATTTTTAGATCCTAACAATGACTATCAAGGGACAACTGAGCAGACAATACAAGAAAGAGAAATAACCCTCACTGTGGTTCAAGCAGCACACACACAGGACCTTGTCTAAAATCTTAGCACTGAAGAACTGCATTGCAACATTGACTACAGCTTGCCCTGCGGGAACAAAAAGTACATAAACCCCCAGAATCTGGCAGACCTATGCTCAAAAAAAAGCCCAAAATGAGTAAGATGATCAAAGACAAAGCTGGCAAGGACACCAAAAACAGTTAGGTTCTTACAGGTGCCAATTACGGAGAAACATAGTTTTGGAGAGAAGACAAATTTGTATCACCAATCAAGAATGTCTTGAGAAAGGTTGAAAAGGAAGCTGGCACATCCAAACACCAGGAATAAGGCAAGTTACAGGGAAAAACTTTTCCCTTGGAAAAGCTGTAGTGTCAAAATATATTAAAACTAAATCAAAACAGATCACAAGCATGAGATGACTGCCCAAACAGAAAAAAAAAAATTACATGTATCTGGAACAGCAAGCCTGTCAAGAACCTAAGATCAATGGATGGCAATGATAGAAAAAGAGCCCTCAAGGAAGACAAGGCCCAATCAAGAGCCAGAATGAGTTCTTGTCATCTGCCTACACTTTGGAAGAGGCAGGAGATGTTGCTCTGCTGGAGTCCTTCTTTGCAGGGACTGAATAGGAGAGATCTGCCTGAGCAGTAACAAGACAATAGGTCCAAATGACACTCAGAAGCTCTAGAGGAACTCAAGGGTGAAATTGCTGAATTACTACCTCTGATGCACAGCATCTTAAAAACAGATTTGTGCCTGTGGACGTGAGCTTTGGAAACAAGATACCCAGTTTGAATGATCTGAGAGGAGACCTGGGGGTGTACAGGCCTGCAAGTCTGATGCGTGACATCAAACAAACCATGCAAAACTATAGCAATGCACAGAATCAGTGGACACATGGGGAAATACAATTTTTTTAGTTTCAGCACAGCTCTTGTACATTGGGAGTACACCAGAGTTTTCCAAGAGTGCTCACAATCAAGTAGATAATATTTAGATTAAACTATTTACATGCTTTTCTCAAACCCTTTTGACAAGATCTCTTGCCAAGAGCTTTTAAGAAAACCAAGGACCAAAGAAATATGGGGGAAGGTTGGTGTTTTGGTATATAGATGATTTAAATACAGACAGTGCTCAGACCACACTAAGTGTTCTGTTCACATACTAAAAGGAAACCTACGATGCACTCACAAGCTGAACGCTGCGTGCATCTCTCAGAAAGGATCTGTTAGAACCAGAGATGCACAAAGAAGTAAGGAACAGTGTTCACAGGAGCAAGGACTTAAAATCAGAGCTCTTCCGCTTGGAAAAGAGGCAAACGGGAGAGAGAGCTAGTCAAGGACTAAATGATTGCCACAACAGTAATATCATAATATTTGCATTTTCCAGTGTTTCACATTGGTCATCAAGTGAGCACTATGGGGTATCCACTGGAGATGGCAAATGGCAAGTTCAAAGTAGAAAAAGCAGGCCTGGTGACTAAAACCACAGTTGGGATTTTCAGTAGTGCTTTTGCATTTTCAACAGGGCACTGAATCCCTTCACAGCTCCTCCCTCCCCCCATTCTAAAGAAAAAAAAATGCTAACATTCTGTGGTAAATAATCTCGGCCAGAATAATTTATTACATACTTTTATTTAATGTATTATGCTTTTGTTTTATTCACTGATACCAAACTCAACTGTGCTAATGTTTTAAGTAGTGGTATGTCAGAAACCATTTCATTATTAGCCTAAAGTGAATATTTTTTCTCAAAGCTTATATTAATTTTTAGTATTGATAACATTTTAATTGGCAGTTCATGGGAATTTACGTGTCTTTTATTCTCCTTTAAAATTGCAGATCCTCTCACCCTTCTTGTGGGTTACATGAAGCCCCAGAGTCTTGATGAAGACTTGGTTCATTTTCCTCTTATTGTTGCCAGTTTCCCATACAATGGCATTTCTTAATTTCTTTGATCCTTTTGGTTCTGAGGAGCCTGCATTTTCCTCATCCACCTTCTTCTTGGGTCCTCCATTTCCTTCCCTTTCTTGGGGAGCGTTAAGGGGTTGGAATGGACTTTACAGTCCATCTAGTCCCAAGCCTACACTGGCCTGCACCTCCCACTAGACTGTGTTGCTCAAGGTCTTACCCAGCCTGGCTTTGGACACCGTCAGGTTTGGGGCAGCCACATCAACCCCCTCCAGTGTCTCACCACCCTCACGGTGAAAAGTTTCTTCCTGATGTCTAACTTAAAATTTCCCTCTTTCAGTTTGTATCTTTTACTACTTGTGCTATCACAGTTCCTGACAAAGGGTCCCTCTGCAGCTTCCCTGCAGGCCCCCTTCAGATACTGGAGGATTGCTATGAACCTTGCATCTTGNGGCAAATGGCAAGTTCAAAGTAGAAAAAGCAGGCCTGGTGACTAAAACCACAGTTGGGATTTTCAGTAGTGCTTTTGCATTTTCAACAGGGCACTGAATCCCTTCACAGCTCCTCCCTCCCCCCATTCTAAAGAAAAAAAAATGCTAACATTCTGTGGTAAATAATCTCGGCCAGAATAATTTATTACATACTTTTATTTAATGTATTATGCTTTTGTTTTATTCACTGATACCAAACTCAACTGTGCTAATGTTTTAAGTAGTGGTATGTCAGAAACCATTTCATTATTAGCCTAAAGTGAATATTTTTTCTCAAAGCTTATATTAATTTTTAGTATTGATAACATTTTAATTGGCAGTTCATGGGAATTTACGTGTCTTTTATTCTCCTTTAAAATTGCAGATCCTCTCACCCTTCTTGTGGGTTACATGAAGCCCCAGAGTCTTGATGAAGACTTGGTTCATTTTCCTCTTATTGTTGCCAGTTTCCCATACAATGGCATTTCTTAATTTCTTTGATCCTTTTGGTTCTGAGGAGCCTGCATTTTCCTCATCCACCTTCTTCTTGGGTCCTCCATTTCCTTCCCTTTCTTGGGGAGCGTTAAGGGGTTGGAATGGACTTTACAGTCCATCTAGTCCCAAGCCTACACTGGCCTGCACCTCCCACTAGACTGTGTTGCTCAAGGTCTTACCCAGCCTGGCTTTGGACACCGTCAGGTTTGGGGCATCCACAGCAACCCCCTCCAGTGTCTCACCACCCTCACGGTGAAAAGTTTCTTCCTGATGTCTAACTTAAAATTTCCCTCTTTCAGTTTGTATCTTTTACTACTTGTGCTATCACAGTTCCTGACAAAGGGTCCCTCTGCAGCTTCCCTGCAGGCCCCCTTCAGATACTGGAGGATTGCTATGAACCTTGCATCTTGTCTTTTTTTCTCTTTCTCATTTCCATAAGGTGGAATCACATGTTGCTACTTACTGTCTTTCCATCTGGATCATGTACTCTCCTCTCTTGGGACTTTTCTGTGCCCCATTTTCTTCCTGTCAGCACACTCTTTACACCCACTTCCCTCTTCATTTTTCTAAGGAGGAACCACTTCTTGAAGCCTGAGGTGCAAAGCATTGCTTTGGGCTCCCTCACCACGAGCACGGCCACCCTCATCGCTGCATCTGGAGTAGGAATACAGTGGTAGGAAATGTTAAACGTTTGAGCACTGCATTGCAATAATACAAATGAAGACCAAAGAGGAACTGACACCTTGCAGAGGTAGCCAACACACATGTAGAATGCTCTCCAAAACAGCTAAACCGAGTAATATAATCCCATCATCACCAACTGAATAACATCCATGGGATTTCACAAGCTGCTTTCCTCCTCTGTTTTCACTTATTTATGCAGGGAACTGACAGAAACTGCCATTTCCAAGTCTAAACTGTTTCCAAACACCTTATCATATGACACCCTATGCAGATGTTGATCAAGAAGTGTTTATGTCTGCCTATGAAAAATGTACAGTGGATTTTCTTTGTGTATCATCTGCTCTTTGAGTGCTGCCTGCTTTCAATTCTGAGCAAAAGTCTTTTCTTCTGACTCCTTCTCTTAATCATCCACTGTTTTTCAAACAAAATAGCACAAACTTCACCATGTCTTATTTTCCAGTTGGCACATAGATCATTATTCTTACCATTCTGAATATTAGACAAATTCTGTGGGGTTTCTTAATCTTTTCTCTCTTTTAAAAATTTTTGAAACCATCAAGGAATTTCTCAAAGTATTCTGAAGTATATGATTTTTATTGTTTTTCTGGAACAGTGTTTGAACAAGAACAATGTGCCAAGCCATCCTCAGCTTTTTTTAGGCATGTACACATCCCTAGGATTGAAATACTTCTTCCTCTAACTAACTGTTATGGAAAAGCAAGCTTTGTTTTATAGCTCCAGTCCTCTTCTGTTGGATTACATCACCAGGTTTGTTGTTAATTGAAATAAAACAGTAGAGATGTGGTGAGCTAGAAAGCGGATGTTGACACTCAGAGTTTGCCAGGCAGAGGAGGAAAATACACAAAACTGCACACTAGGGGGAAAAAAAAGGTCTGGAACTAAGAAGTCCCAATTGAAATGTTATTGAAATAAAGAGGTGCCATTGCTCTAGAGGCCTCACTGAAGTCAATGTTTGTTAGATGATTTTTAGCACTTAAATAAGGTGAAATAGTTGTAGAGACATGGCGCACCCCTCCTGATATTCTACTACCTTCAAGTGTAAATACAATAAAAATGCACAATGAAAAATCATTGGTGAGTCCCTGCTTAATTTCTGACTATGGAAGCTGAAGTATTCGACCCATATATGAGATTTCTTTCCAGAGCCACAGAGCTAACTTCCTATGCTTTAATGGATTATCCAGGCACTTGTACTCCAGTAAGAGCGGAGAGGCAGAACGACCCCACTTTTCAAATTAAAGAACCGCGCATACTTCTGGAGGAAGAATGAACTCTAAGAAATTAGGGATGAAAACCCGCAGCAGAGGAGACAGAAAAAGACATTACTGAAATTAGATCTATTATGCAAGTGGTTTTTACAGTTCCCTCAGCAGAGATCTGGAGGCTGGAAGGTGAAAAGGGGGATTTGGGGGAGGG